>VZTJ01005044.1:265822-292101 GCA_013397795.1 Orthonyx spaldingii
TTTTTTTTTGCTTCTGCAATGTTAAAAGTTAGAAATTAAATTTGTTGTAGGTGGAACTAAAAAGCATTAAGTGCCATAAAGATCAGTGTTACAAAAATAAGTGAATAATAGGTTTGATTGACACTAAGTGGGAGTTTTTGAGGCAAATGGTGTATCCAAACCAGGGAGGGTGTTTTTCTTTGACCTCAAACAGGTTTAGTCATTCTGACTATGCAGAACAGAGAACATTTGTAAATTAACCAACTTGGTACTCTTTTGCACTGAAATACGACGTTGTGTATAAAAGCTGTGAAAAAAACTCTCATTTGTGTGTATGTGTGTGTGAACACGTGACAAATTCTGTTATGAAAATCTCTGAGTCTGCTTGATTCATGTCTGGATTAGAGGGTAAACTAAGTGAACTAAGAAGACCTTATACATGTTTCATTCCCACTGATTTTATGAAAATCCTTCATTAGTCACTGAATTTCGGAACACCTAAATATTTAACAAACCTTTAAATTTGTACTTTTAGTCAATGATTCTCATATGTCCTTTTTGTTGGTTTTTCGGTTTTGTTGTGGGTTTTTTTCCTGATTCAAGAAACAGAGTTGTTTTCTGGTTCTGATTGTTTGGGGTATTTTTGCCAGGTTATGCCTATTTAAAAACAAACATAAACTTTCAAGAATCTCCTAAAGGTAGCAGAAAGTGAAGACAATAACTTTATATTGTAAAGAGAAAAAGATGTACTGTTTGAAAACAGGACTCTCATGACCACTAAACACCAGTTACCAAAAATTGTGACATTTTCTTAGAAGTGTCAAAGGAAAATTATTATGTTACATGCCAGATACTTACAAAATTCTATATAGCTCTTTGCACATCTTTATTTCTATACCAAGTTGGAATATAGCCGAAGAAAATAGACCACTTTTCAAAAATAAAAGCATTTATTCAACGTCTAACAAAAGATAACTTCCCTGACTTTCTCATAACCTTAGGATGTCATGTTGTTAACAATTCCTTTTTCAGTATTAATTATTTGTTCTCAAAAAAGTTGTTGCATATATATCCAGCCATAGGTAGCCAAAAAAATGCAAGATTCACAGACATTTAATATAATTCCTTCTCTTCCATGATCAAAATCTATAAGAAAACCCAATGAATAGATCTTGTACATAAATTTATTTCATTATTATGAAGACATTTACTTCCATGAAAAATACAAAGTAATCTTATGCAGGAATTGTAAAATTTTACAGGACAGTAAGGTGTGCTCAAGAAAGCCATATTTTACCAGAATTACAAATAAATATCATTGTTACTATATTGAAAGACACCCATCATAAACATGCTTATCTCAATAGGAATTTTGACAAAAAATCTAGAGAAATTACATAGGGTAAAAAAGCACAGCAATGATTCTCAGAAAGGGCCCTTTCAAACTTAAATGATACTAATTACAGTATCAGTATCAGCGTCAATAACTGTAATACTAAAACTATAATCCTAATGCTAATACTACTAATTTGAAACTTAATTGTTTAATTTAATGCCTGTTTTATACAAATCAAAGTAATTGCACTTGTGGTAACAACACAAATGCTAAACAGTTAAGATGTTCTTTCTATTAAACCTATGTGACTGCCTTAAAATAATCATTATAGAAAAAAAAGACAAAGGATGAGTTTATTCACAATATGAATTATTACATCTTTACCTTTAGCCTTTGGGACTTTATTATGGCATCTAACTAGAAAAAAGAATAGTAGAAGGATACCACATCATCTCTTGAAAGCATTGTTTGTTCAAATATGCCATAATAAAATATATCTCCAAGAGAACAAAACAGTATAAGCATTGCAAATAACAACTTGAGCCTGCCTACATTCCTTCTGATGTTTGAATTTCAGTGTTATAATTTTGTGAACTTAAATCCAGTAAAAAGCTTTGCCTAGCATCCTGTGTTCCACTGACTTTTAGTGAAGCTTCAGCTACTAAGAGTTACATTAATAACAGTGCACAGTCAGCTAGAGAGACCAATCCAGCAGCTATTGTTCAGTTGTACCTTCACCATTTGTAAATCTACAACACAACCTATATACATACTATCTCTACCCCATGTCTTGCAGAGCATCAGCACTATAAAACTTCGAGTTATTAATATTTTTTTTTGTTTATAGTACTAGATATTTGACAAATATTGTCAAAAACATTTGTACAAACCCACCTCATCTTTTTCTGCACCACTTTATCCAGTGAAAGCAACACCTGACATGGAATGTGGAGGACTTGTTTTTGAAGCAATGCTGTACAGGACTAAAGTAGAAATTTTCCCTTTCTCTCTCCTACTTCTGTCATTCATCCTGCCTAATCAGATAATTAACATTCTGAAGTGGGAGTCAGTAGGCAAGGCATTCAATGTGGTTCTAGTTATTACTATTATGGTAACTTGAACTGAAAAATTTCAACACTGAGAGAACCCTGAGTTACCTGTAGCCTTATGTTTCCTCACTTTGCTAGGAAAACAATCCTCAGAGGGAATGGGTATGTGAATTTAACACTTCCATGTCCTGCATTGCTTCTTAGATTAGAGAAAAGCATGGAAGGGAGTTCACTATGCAGTCTCTGATTTTCTTTCTGTGTAATAATATCAATGTAATAATATCCACGATTGACAGAACAGGATGCAATGAATGTGTTAGGAATAATAACAGTTTTGGAGATTTTATTCTAAACTTGTCAGTGTTTCAAGATTTAGATAGCTGTAATACAACTCTAACTTGCATTCTTACATCACTTTGAATAATATTGTCTAATGTAAAACTGCACACCACCTTAATTAATCCAGTTAATCCCCAAGTCTCAGTATACAGGTAAATTAAACGTGTAATGAGACAGGCCATGACACTAAGGACATCCATCACAGAGAAGTTTTTACTATTAAAGAAAGATAGCGCATCCAAACCACCTCATGCCAGAACCTGTTCTTAGCCCTAAACCAGGACCAGGATTTTTTTTTTTTTTTTTTAATGGAGGTGGGCATAGGGAATGGTTAGAAGACCACACAAATCACTATGAGAAGCCAGGGAACTTTCTGTTCTAGTGTGCCTAGATACACCTGTTTAATTACTGGTATGAATATAGCCAAAAGATTCAATTTTAACACAACTGTCTTGAAATATTTGGAAGCAAAATCTCTATCTATAAAGCCTAGAATACATTCTAATAAAATAAAAAAGTAATAAAATTCCTTAGGGATGTTAAGTGTCAATTGTTTAATTAAGATGCTTATAAATAAATTCATTACAATATGCAAAATATAATTTGAACTTTTTTTTCTTATTTTAATATTTTGAGCAGTGAAATATCTCTTAGCTCTGCAGATGTCAGTCAACCAAGGAACTACCAGAATTATTTAAAAAAATATTGGTCGCCAATTTGGTATAAAAGCTATCAAACACACCTCACAGTAGGTTTTGAAATGTGCTCCTCTCCTGTCCAGAACTAGAATTGCTAATGTTCTTGAACAGTTACTGTATCTGATGATATCATACTTGTTCACAGGGAATAACATGAAAATCCTTGAAATGTAAAACTGTCCTTTGTCGCAGACATTTAGGTGAATAACAAAGATATAGCCAACTCAGTGTTGCAAAAAGTCTAGGAAAGATGTTTAGATATGGAATTTAGCTCATTTACTCAGATGTATTTTGATAACTCCTGGCAGTTACATGTCTTCCATGTAAATTGATATTTAAAGCCTTAATGTAATATGAGTTGTTTGACCTCAGAATGCTACGTTGTTAGTATCTTGAAGTGCTCTTTTTCACAAGAAGGAAAATACATATTAGTCAAGATATCCATACAGGTCTCATGAATGTCTCTATACACTTTAATTTGTGAGGGGTTGTGGGTTTTTTTATTTATTCATTTTAATTGTCTGTTGGTGTCTTTCAGGGCTCCATAGAAAAGAGGCATAGAATAACTCTGAAATAGTACAATTCATCATGTCAGTAAATTTCTTCAGCAATACTGAACTTTTTTTAACTTTTGCACACAAAGCTGGAGAAAGTAACTTTTTAATTGAACTATATTTAGTGTTTGAAGTTTTTTAAGAGTTAAGTTTCATCTTCTTCAAGTGTTAAGTATCATCTTGTCTTTCTGCTTTCTGCATCTCCCTACTCTGTCATTTACCATATCTGCCAAATTAACTTGAGAATAGATTTCTTTTTCCTTTGTTTTTTATCTCTTAGTCCTTGTTGCACAGCATGGAACATGGGTGCTGTGAGGTATCATATGGTCTCATCTTGCATCATCAAGAAATGTGAGGGATCTCTGTGAAAGGCACCTGGTGATCAACTGTTGTTATTGGCAGTTTGTAGAGAGCTTTGTGTGGACTAGTAAGCCTACTCTCCCTTTAAATACTAGTACTTCTATGGAAAAACTGGTTTCAGAAAAGGATTGAATGACTAGTGCAGGTGTGGCTATCAATAGCACTATCATGTAGCATTAGTTGAAAATAAATCCTTCCTAAGAAAATATATTACATCAGTAGCACTGCTGAACTTGTGAGATAATACTTCATCAGCAAAGTAACATTGTTGAATCAGGATAAAGTCCTTTGCAAGTAAATTAAATCACATTCCAATGAACAAGCCAAAACCATCCATATATCAGAATAAAAGTGAATAAGAAAAGAAATGGAAACATAACTCATCTAAATGCACTAAGGAGAAGAAAATCCTTTGGTCCCAGAGAAAGAACCAAAGAGAACATGAGCCCATGTTCTGGGTTTGCCCAGGAAGAGTCAGTCTGCAATGTGACTTATGCTGCAAGAAGTAGTACACCTTGCTTCCTGAGAAACAGAGTCAGTGACAGCTAGTTTTGAGTACTGATAAGTATACAATCCAATTAAAATTTGTTCCGCCTCCAGAAAAAAAAAACATATTTAAGAGAGAGACGCCTGAGAAAAAACCCTTCATCCTGTTCTGTTGCTGCCAGAGAAGCAGATCCTCTGCTTCTCTCTAGTAAGGCTGGGCCCTTGCCCTCCCCCTCCTCCTCAGAGGGAGGGGGCAAGGGTGCTCAGTGCAGCTGAGCATGGGGGAGGATCCAGCCTGAGCTCTCTGGCTTGGATTGCAGTTTGGCAAACATTACATTCCAACCACAGCAGGCAGGGGCTGGGCTGGCTCCATCCGACTCGGGCCAGGCCCTGCTCTATCACCCCAGGCTAGGCCGGCCCCGCCGGGCCGGGCCAGCTTTGCAGAGAGAGGCTAATGAGACTCTTGACTGCTTCTGGAGCCCAGCTCAGACTTTTTAAACAACCCAGTAGAGATCATGAGACTGTTGCAGAGGCCCAAGAAAGAGATTAACCTTTTCATTGCCCAGATGAAACTTGCGGACACCTATCTTCCCCTGCACAGACAGAGAAAGAGTGAGGACACCTACAGAAACACAGCATAGAGACTCAAAGTCAGTGAAAGAAGCAGAGCTGATGTCTAGAGGGAGGAGTATGAGGAGTGCTTCAATGTGGAAGCTGAAAATTTTTCTGTGAAACCATGGTTGAGACTAAGCTAAAATAGTCCCTGTAATATATGAGGAAATGGTCTAAAGGGGGGATGTGATGTTCTACTTGCAGCCAGTGCAGCCAGTGAACCAAGGCACCTGTGTAGAGATAAGTAAATACTGATGTAATTACAGCCTGATGAGAAATTTGAGCAGAGACAGAGAAAAGCTGTGACCCAGATCCCGTGCCCCAGGGAATGGTCAAAGAGAACTTATGTTGCCAGTCATGGAAGAAGGAGATTTCTTTGCTGCTGTAGTAGAACCACTCATCCTTAAAAGAATACCCCATGAACTGTCATAACCCTCTGTAGTGGCTGTGGGAAGGCTACCGGTGTGAGAGGGATTTTCCACAACAAGCAGATTTTTTTTCTCCTGGATGGCTGCTAGTTGTGAGGCTGAAAATCATAAGAACTGTATTTTTTGTGGAGAAGTCAATATGGTAAAGCAGGAGGAAACTTCTGTCCCTAAATGAACTGAGAAAAGACTCATTTAGAGGTAGTAAAATGACTGGAAGTCAAAGTATTGCTTTTTATATTGTCATTGAGAAAGAAATGGAGAGGTGGGAAGAGCAGAAGTGTTCTGAAAGTTTTGTTCTGGTTCTTAATTTTTTTTTCCTTCCTTTTAAGTCTGTTAATAAACTTTCTTTATATTCTTTAAAATTTGAGCCTGCTTTACCTACTCCTAATCCTTATCTCACAGCAAAATTGAATAAAATCTGGTAGGTGTGCTGGTGTTTAGCCAGAAATGCAAGTGTGTGAACTCAAACCACTACAGCCCATCATACCTTAAGGGAGAAATATAAACCAGGTTATTATTATAGGCACTTAATAGGAATGTCCTATAGGAAAGCTGAATTTAACACATTCTTTAACTTGTTGAATTCTGGTTTTAAATTTCTGATTCAAAAATGTAAGACAAAGACACACTTAATCCCTGAATATAGTACAGTCTAGATGCAAAAACAGTGCAATATGAGCATAGCCCACTCCAACCTCTTCAGTCCCATCCCGTTTTTACTCAGCTGAAGCTCTAAAAGTAAAAAAGGTTAAAAAAAATCATGATTATTCATTCAAAAGAAACAGAGGGAAAGAATGACTATGTAGGCTTGTGTCTGTGCACTGATAAATTCATGACTTGTATCATCTCTTAGGAACATAAAATAGTTCTGCTTTACCAGCAGTATTGAAAACACTGAAATCAGCTCTTTACCAGGTAGGTGAAATGCTTCTGCTTTGAATGCCTAGAAATACTCAGAATGAAAGCACAGGCTATTTCAATGGGCTTTGCAGCATAGTAGCAATTATTCACTAGCATGTTCATATTGAGGTAAAACCATGTGAATTCTATATATCTAAGGCAATTCAAATATATAAAACTCTCAGTGGGGGTTCAATTCATGTCCTAACTGCTATTCTTTTCAAAAGCAATTGAAATGTTGAACAATTTCCTGCATTTTCTTTTCCTATGCATTTTTCTTACTACTGGTCATTTTTTTTCATTTCACTATATTGGCTATAAAAAAAAAAAAAAAGAAACAGAATAATACTCACCTCTTGCTATATTTATTACTGGGTGGCATGCATAATCTCTGTGCCTAACAAATTTATCTCTAAACACTTTAATTTTCTCTCCATTACTCAAAATCATTCAATTTCACCCATCATTTCCTGCATACTTTCAAAATTTGTTCTGCTGAAACTCAGTGTTCTTAGGTCTCACTTCGGTACTAGGTATAAACTAAAAGAGATTGCATTACTACTTCTACAGCTACCTTTTCTCCCTATATTGATATTGAATTCTTCACATAATATGTCACAGCTGATATTTAGGAATATTTCAATATTTTGTCTTATTATACCTTATCATTAGGTTTTTTTGGTAATTTTTTTTTTCTTTTCTCATGGGTAATAGAAAATTACTTGCATTTTATTTAGCATATAATTAGAAAGATGGTAGTCAATGTTTCTGATGTCTGTAGACCTTCAATCCTTTTTACATATGCAGACGAAAACTCTCACATAGGTGACAGATAATTTTAATTGTGTCAAAATTATATATTAGGTTTTTAAATTACCAATGCTTTCTTCCACCATTAACACAAATTAACATCTTACAATGCCCTGAATGTGAAAAATATGTAGAACTTCCTAAAGTTCTCTGCCAGAGACTAAATTTCAATATTAAAATTTCAACTTTATTTCATTTATCCTTCAAGGATTTTTCAGAACATCTCAAATTATTGGTGCAAATAGATGAATTAGGAAAGATAATTTGTTTTCATCTGCAAGACAGTATTTGTGGTTATTTTAAGGAGTTCTGTAAATCGTCTATAATGTAACTTTATAAGTAAAGGGAGATCTGTGTAAATAGACTTCCCTTTCCCTTTATCTTATGCTAGATCTCTCCTCTAACCAGAGAGCAGACACAGATGAGAACTGAGGTCACAGACTGTCCACAGATGGGGATCCTCCTACCTGCATCACCAGAAGGCTCACAGAGCTCCTACAGGCCCAAGAAATATTTCTACATAACAGGATTGCCTTAGTTATTCCTTTGCCAGACTCCAGAGCTAGAATTATTGTGGAAATTGAGCCCTTCTCTGCATAGCTGCTACCTCAGAAACACAGTGGCTTTGGGAGGGATACACTCCATAGGGGGACAGGTTGTGTGACCACCAACTGAAAAAAGTAGCAGAGTCTATAGCACTTGGCACTGATTTTTAATATAGGACAGCATGGTTAACCACGCAGGCAACGAAATTACTAGGAAAGCCATTAAGAGACCATTTTTCATTCTGTTTGATGCATTTCATAAAAATAAACCAAAAGACTGAAAACAACAACAAAAAGCCCACATCAATCCATAAAAATATTTCTGCTGTTTAGTTATTCCCTTACTGAGAGCAGCTGTATTTCATTGTGTAGATGAAACTTTCTACAGTCTTTCTACAGCTATCTAACCAATAGACAGAGTTATCTTGTGTCTTGTTCCTCTTAAAGCAAGAGCTAAAATATATCTTTTATGCTTGTCTTCCTTTGCTGCCTCATTGAGGGTTACAGGACTGAAGTAAAATTCAGCAGTTCCA
The DNA here is from genome assembly GCA_013397795.1 of Orthonyx spaldingii. Lineage (NCBI taxonomy): Eukaryota > Metazoa > Chordata > Aves > Passeriformes > Orthonychidae > Orthonyx > Orthonyx spaldingii. The sequence goes on from VZTJ01005044.1 coordinate 274,452, forward strand.
ACTGGATTGTTGGACCCAGTGCTTGACCCTCAGAGAAAATGTGCAGCTCCAAAGAGCTAAATGTTTTTATTCACTCTTTGCTGCAGATAGCAACAGTTTTCACTGTTTCTTGCAACACAACAAATGCTCAAACATTAGTGTGTTTTAGCTACCTTGCTGCATTTATATTATGAAAAAGTGCATGGAAAGTCAGCACAGTCAGTAGGTTAGTGCTTCAGACTGTACAGTGAAGCTACAGAAGCCCAATCAGGAAAAGGTGTATGTGTGTGTCATAGTACAGTTGTTGTCAACAGTCTGTAAACATCAGAACATGTTATTCATCCTCACAGAGAATACATCTTAGAACAGTCCAAATTACCACACGTGTGTTAAATGACATTCAGACAGTCTGCTTTTATTTTCTCACCATTTCTTTATTTAAAAGTGAAGGGAAATTGGAGCATAGAGGATATCACATTGTGTGTCAGGTTCTCAATATTTCTTGTTTAAAACATTGCAGCTTTAAACCCCTAATTAACGAGGCCGAACTTTTACAGTTTCATGGGTTCAGTGAGCTGTGTATATCATGTAAAGTCACTGACTGTCTCATGGTATCAAGCAAAAAAAAACCTTCCAAGAGTTCAGCTGCCTTGTGGCACCCTCCAGTTTATTTTGGGTGTATTTCTGTCTGATTTTTTGAGAATATCCAAGAGTAAACATTAGCTGTGTCATTTCTGCCCTTACTTTCCTGATGATCTGGAACTTCATTAGTAAATAACCTTCACAGAAGGGAGCCTTTAAACAGTACCTCCACAAACAATGTCACAAGAGCAGGTTGTGTTGTTTTTGTGGTAGTTTCTCAGCTTGCCTGTGTTAAGAGTGAAAGACAATAACATGTTTTTGTGTAGCTATCTAAAAGGCTGTTCCCTGGGTAATGGTAATTGTTTTGGCGAAGTCCACAAAAAACATAATTGAATGTAAACGGAATAATTAGAAAATGTCTTCTGCAAATACCTGTGGTCTAAACGTGTGCATTTATATGCCACACACAAAGGTAAATAAAACCTTTTAGTGAATAAGTGTCTTGCTCTGACTGTTTAATTATTCTTTCAATGACACTTTTATACACACTGGAACACTGAGATAGAAAAAATTAGCACGTTCTGTCACATCTTCCTTGTCTAAAGCTCTGGTGACAACTGTAGACAAGAAAAATGGAGGGGGAGGATGCAGTAAGGGAAAATGTCATGTTACTTTAAAATACGTAGCAGAGGGTTGGGTTCTGTAAACAACATAAATATTTAATCCCAAAATTCTTTATATCATTGTTGTCTATTTCATTTTCAATTTACAGCTTCACTAGCATAGTTTATATTTAGGTTTGCTGCAGTGTTGACAGGGTTTTCAGAGTCTATAGGATATCTTTAAAGCTCTAATAATCTCAGACACTCACAAAGCTTGTATTCCCTCTTATTTCCCTGTTAAACAGCTTGTAGGTTGAGTCAGTGCTGCAACTGTGATTTTTATATCAGACTCTGTAAACACAGCAGCTCCTCAGTCTCCTCTATTCTAACAGGTGTCCCTTTGTCAGGGACACTCTTCCCCAGCCTTTTTATGAACCTCAACTAACAAATTCCAAGTAGACTAAAAGACTGGCAAAGTTGAGCCATTTTTTCTCTTGCATTTACATAAAAGGATATTTAGAACTAGTAAAATGAGTGTTTGGCTCCATCTTTAAACAAAAACACAACTCATTACGGTGCAGCATCATTCCCCCATAAAAGGTACCTTTTCTGCAGCTTCAGTGGCACAATTTCTTTAGGCTTTTCCTGTCTCATTGGAATCATATAAGGCTCACAGAAGACAACTGTCTTCTCAGAACAAGCATTACAAACACAATTATCAACCCCTTCTTTTTAAAAGGAATATGCTAAAAATATTTCAGAGAGCTAAACCATGCTAAACAATTTCAGAGAGCTAAACCATGAATAATTTATGCTTACAAGATGTCAAGAGTATAATGCGAAATATTGTCTTCATAACATTGCTGTTCATATTCAAGTTAGGGCTTAAATGCTTTCAGCATGCTTTCCTGTGGTAATTCTCTCACGAGGAGCAGTGTTATCCACTACAATCCAAGCTAAACCAGAACTCCCTGTGTTGCAATCTTGTGTCCACCATCAGCTTCCTCTGCTGTTTGAGATCATCACTTTAGTACATATCTAAAAAGTTCCTACTTAGGACGACCACATATTCAGCATCTGAAGGTCTTATAAGAGAGTCCATTATATCTGTTCCTGCCTTGCTAAGCAGACTGAAAATATAACGCTACACCTAATGTGTAAGCTAGACTTCTCTAAAAATACAGGATGTAATTCAGTGCTTTGATTACCCCACCACTAGAATGGGCACAGTTTTAGAGAGTAAGTATGAAAATAGCATGAAGCCAGCCTTTTTCATTAATAAGCCTTTGATCATGTAATAACCTCTTTCACAGGAAATCCCTTGATGGCATGTTTTCTCACTTATTACCTTCCCCAGACAATACTTACACAGAACTGAGCTAACAGAAGACAAAGACAGATTATTAGACACTGATTCTAGTTTTCATTTTCTACCTCCCTCTCTGCACAGCAGCTACACAAATCTCTCTTCACAGTCCAAAATAAATGTTCCGTGAATGTAATGTTTTTCACAGTAGAGGAAGCACAAGCAGCCCAGGGTAAAGAGGAAAAGCTACAAATGACACAATACAGCTTGCAAATAGATATCAATACAGACGGACTGATACACCATAGAGAATGATACAGTTCTCCTGTGCTAAATAACTTTTTCTGAAAAAAACAAACAAAAACAAACAACACCCCAAACATAAAAAGCCAAACTAACCAAACAAAAAAATGCAGTCAAACAAAAAAACCCACAAAATGAAAAGCAAGAGGACAGGGGAAGAAACAAATAAGATAGAAAGCAAAGAAAAAGGAAATTATTTTTAAAAAAAGTAAGCAAGAAAATAAGAAAGTTGAAAAGAAGACTGGTGGGGAAGGACTCAAGGTTGATTTCCATTCAGTGATGAAACTTTGGTGTAAGCTGAATCAGCATCAAGATTTTTGAAGTGGAAAAGTACATGGTTGATTATACCATCAGGCAGATTTGGGTGGAGAGAATGCAATTTTGGTCAGCGTCTGACACATCTGCAATGTAAGCAGAATTGTTTTGGCTAATTATGTGTTTCCTTGAGATTTATTCTTATTAGTATTGGTTTCATTATTTCTGTACACAGAAACTGAACTACAGTAACAGAGTAACACTCCTTTCTCATAACGACAGCTACAAAATGATTTTCACTTTATGTTTCTGTTGCAGAAGTTGTCATTATTTTGTCTCCTTTTTTTTACAGAAATGAGACAATTATTTTTTTTGTGTCTGGAAACTGAAGTAGTATTATGTGTTTTGGTATTGTTATGCATTAGCTCAGATATAGCCTCTGAAAAGGCTATCCATGTTAGTATCCAAAAGTGGTCTTCAAGTTGGGACAATAATAGTAGGCAAAACAATTTAAACTCAAGAGAGGCATCTGGTCTGTACTGATGAAAAAATTGCTACATTTCTGTCCCAGGGAGTGTTTGAATATCAAAATCTGAAGATACCGAAAAAAGAAAGTATGTGGAATAAAAGCAAACTTTCCTCAGTTCATAGTTCTCTCCTAAAGTGATAAAGTAAGAAAAATAAATACCAGGGTAAAAGAGAGGTAAAAATCATAACAATAAAGAAGTAAACCAAGATCTGAAAAAATTGCACCTCCAAGTCATTTACCAACACACTTTTCTGGGACCTGACTTTCTTTTTTCTTCTCCCAATGACTGTTCATTATTTGTACTTGCAGATAACCGTGTTTCACTATGCAAAATGTGCATTGAGTTACTAAAAGCTAAACACTGCTTTGGAAAATAGCATTGCATTTGAGATGTTTCAAAGAAGGAAAATTCTGATTCAAGATATTCCAAAGTGGTGATGTTTTCAGTGGGGTTTTTTCCTGTCTCAAAATCAAGTATAGTGAGTTTCTCCATTCTATACTGCAATCTTCTTAGTCCATTTTCAGTGCTCCGGCTGCAAATAAGTCAGAGGGAGAGCTGAGTCCTCACTCTGAATGGAGCTGGAAACTATGAATTTGTTTGCTTGAGCACCTAATACCCATGCAGGCAGGGAAAGTGTGCAGAGCAACTCTGGGTCCTTGCTAGCAGAGATGCTGGGGATCACACCTGCTAAAGGAGCTCCCTTCTCAAAACAACTAAAACACTTAAGAGGGTTGGCAACATCCAAGTCAAACACGCTGTAATGACAAGGCCGAGCCTCCTGTTACTGAAGTTGTACTAGAACTGACACAACTCAGCATCGTTTTCCAACTCCCTTCAAGTACTGAAATGTGCTGTTGAACTATTTCTCTCAGCTTGGGGGAAAACATAATTCTTATGTAAGGGAACACTAGATGGCTATAATTGCCTGCAGTTAATTTAGTAGAGATACTTCTCATCATATGGTCAAAATAAATAAATAAATAAATAAATAAATAAATAAATAAATAAATAAATAAATAAATAAATAATGATGGCTTAAAGAAGTTAAAAGACTACAAAATAGAGAGAGAAAAGAATCTATCCTTTTGGCAACAGCCTGGATTTATGCTGCATTCAAATGGTCATGAGATTGGAGACATGAACCTTCATCTAATTTTAGGCAACTCACTTTTCATTCTGTCATTTATGCCATTCTGTAAATTGGAAAGCAATATTCTCTGAGTTCCTTATGAGAATATAAATATGCCTGTTAGAAAATCAAACATAGTAATTAAGATCCCTACTGGAAATATATACTAAATAGAATTATTACAAGTAAAATTAAACTAAAAATTTTGTTTACAGTCATTGAGGAACACAAAGAAAATATCTGCATCTCCAACAGATGGGGATATAAATATATGAGTAAATTTAACCACAAGCTGTTTTAACAGTCGCCAGTATGAAAAAAAAGATACTGGATACATCTTTGAGAAATTTTAAAAATACCCATAATTTTAAGCAATTATTTCAGAATTATAACAAAAATTATCTATAATTTAGTTATTTGAAAATCTTTACAGAAACTGACACACTGTTAAGATTTTGTAATTAAGCTAGCAGACAAAAATGGAGTCAATTGTAACTATGAATCATCTAGATTGAAAAGAAATTTAGAGCATTAAATGGTGAAGTCTCTTATCAGTCATTTGCTGGTTATCTGTCAGGTTTCAAGTTTAGAAATAGGATTCAAGATTAATAATGAGAAGAAAAAAAAGTTTCACTTGAGAATAGGCAATCTTGCCTGCTTTTTTATACACAGTATTTAAAAAAATGCCTTAATGCCAACTCTTGAATGGATTAATTAATGTTTTCATTTTCATACCATATATGAAATTTTAACATCCATTGCCTAATGTGCTTCAAAATAATTAACTTAGGCTGCATTTATTCTATTTGTCTTGACAAAACTATTTGTCACCTTAAAAAAGAGGCAGCAAAGTTGTAACAATGAAGTGACTAGGAGGCCAAGAAATTAAGATTCACTTATCATTCAGTCCATCAATATATGGAGTTCATGAAAAATAAAACAGCATATCACATATAGGTAAGCCTTGAGGAACACTGGCAAGTGTGGACTAATACATATCAATTCCCATATTTTACTAGTCCAAATATTCTGTAAAAATTCCCATTAATTTCATTTATACTGGGCAAGGTGTTAGGTAAGTGGCATGATTTTGCCATACTCATCTTCATAAAGAGTTGCTATGAAAATGACTGACAATGAACAGCATCCCTATTAAAACTAATCTGTGCCACCAATGGGGTGAAAATCACTAGCTTCAGGATCAATTATCTAGTTCTCATAACCTTTTCCTGACAAGTGAGATACACAAACTTGGATAAATTCAAAGTTCTGCAGAATTTAGAATGTTCAAGGAAAGTTCACACTGTTCCATTTTTAGTATCAAAGATGTCAATATTAATTATCATGTGTTAAGAGCTTGATAACCTAACAAACAGATGAAAAATTGGGTCATTCAACTTTACTCTAGAACAAGACTCCTTGTAGTTCATATAGCATGTATTAATCCATGGATAGCTTATTACAAAGACTCTACTTCATAATATCTTCCATTTAAAATATAATGGAACCTTGCAGTGTTTTTTCAAAGTCACTATTTAAGAATAGCTGTTTAATTTATAAAGCTGGTTTTTATCAGCCTCCAAATAAATCCTGGTAGGGCCATAGGTTAAGTGTATAGACAAACTGAAGTCCTAGAATCTCCGTAGTCTTATCACTTATTAATTTTATTCCATAATTATAAAAATACATAAGAGATGTATTGTTGATGTGCAACATGGTGGGACTTGGTCTTGTCAAAATGATGCTAGCAGTACAGATTTTTTTACACTATAGATAGTCCAAACACATTAAGAAGAATTGAACAACTTATTTCCTGGAAGTGGGTCCTTAGATCAAGTAAATGTGATTTCATCACAATCATCTTGAACCAGAATATCTTGGAGGCAAGATGGATACTAATCTGAGAAACAACTTACATTTTTTGTTCTTTTGCTGTAACATAATGTTTGCATTTTGAGAGCATTCTCTTCTTTTGCAGTCACTTGCATGAACACAAAGGTTAAAACCAAAGGCAATCAAGCAAATAAATCCAGTTACAGGGACAAAACTAAAAGGTACAGAAAATTCAATGAAATTACAAGAAAAAATGTAGTTGTTATCATGGAGCTCAGTCTGCTAATACAACCTCTCACAGGTTCACAAGTAGAATCTGAGCTGGTTCACAGTTTTGTAGAAACGAAAATCATCCCTAGCTTCATAGACAATGTCTGGAATATGATGTTAGTCTAGTTGTTACTACAATGTGAATCCATGTAAAACTGGAATAAAGAAATGGGAAAAGAAAAGAAGTCTAGCAATCTGAATACCTATCACCAGAAAACAAAACTTTGAGATGAAATGTGAACAACCAGTAATATCAATAGCCTGGTTATAATCAGGTTCCTTTGATTTTAAGGGAGATATTTTGTCTCCCTCAGGCCAGATTTTGGTCAAAGATCATCTCTGTACTGATCTTAAAACATATAAAGAGACACAAGGGTTCAGAGCAAGTAGTTAGTGGTAGATTTGACTTAAAGATAAAAGCTAAAATGAAAAAGCCTGAAAAGTTTTACCAAATAGAGGTAAACATTTGGCTATACTGCAGACATGTTTCTTGGACACTTTCTTCTGATCTAGGATTGATTCAGACAATGGTAGTTATTTCATCTTCTGGAAATTTGAAAGCAATACATGTGCTTCTGCAGTTACCAAGTTGAGATGAGTCTGTGATTTAAAATCTTGCTATCAGAAAATTTACTATGTCATATTGTAGTATTGAGGTCTAGAAATAACTGTGGGGTCTAATAAACCTTGAACACAAATAGGTTTTTTTTTCTTTATGTTTGTTTATTTCTTTCTTTTTTTTCTTTTCTTCCTTGTTAGGCAACTTTGTTTCAAAACTTTCAGAGAAAAAGATGAAAACATGACAATTAATAAGGTATGCTGAAAATACTTTTTGATTTGGAAGCAAATGAACAGTCTGAAATGTTTCAAAACAGAACAGGAAAACTTGCTTTCCGTTGCATTTCTGCTTATTCTAAGATAGTGAATGTTGTCCATCACATATGCAGAGATGAATTTTTTTGCAGTTCATCAGGCAACTCACTAAAAATTGGAGTCCAGTTGGAGAGATGTTTTGTCATGATTCTCTTGGCAGTGCTCAGAAATATTCAGAAAAAAAAAATATTAAGAAAATAGGAATAAATCTGTAAACCCCCCCTTATTTTTTATTATTTTCTAAACAAAGAGAATATTTTTTTAAATATTATTGGATAAGAGTTCCAAGAGAATGAAGATGAAATTATACTGCAAATGAAGATGAAATAATATTTATAGCCTGATGTATAATACAAAATTTGTCTTGCATGTTGCAAATTTCAGGTAGATTATGTCTTCAGACAACTGGAAGAAGCTTCATGTTCTCAAAGTCTTCAGGTCCTCAGGGGAACTTGAAGAGCCATGGTACCTGCTGAAGAGACAACAAGTCAAGGTACAATCATCCCAGGAGATTTTTACAGTGATTTGATGATAATTTCCTGACAGGGTGTTGGAGGAGACAAGAGAGGCTTTATCTGCTTGATCTCATGCTTACAAACATGGAAGAAGCAAGGTGAGAGACACTATTGGCTGCAGGTGATCAATTTCAGGATTCTGAGGGAAGAGGATCATGACAAAATGTTGAATCATAATCCTGGATTGCAAGAAAACACAATTTGGCCTTTGGCATTCCAGGACCTGCTTGGAAGACTCTCAAGAAAAACAATAATGGAATGCAGTCATGGGATGCAGTCACAGTTTTACAAATGCCAAAACACACCTGTACAATCAAGCAATCATTGTAAAAGGAGACAAGAAGGGTTTCTACAGATATATCAACAGGAAAAAGAAGACTAGGGAAATCATGGGATGATTGCAGGAGTGGTGGTGGAGAACTGATGACAAAGAACTTGAAGAAGGCCAAGTACTCATTATCTTCTTCAATTTGGATCTTTATGGGTAAGCATTCAGAATAGTGAGGTTCCTGAGACCTGGGGGAAAGTCTGGAGAAAATAAGACCTTCCCTTGGTGGAAAAGGATCATGTTAGGGAACATTTAAACAAACTGGACATATACAAGTTGATGAGACTTGGTGAGATGCACCTGCAAAATATGGGGGAGCTGACCGATATTGTGAGGTCACTCTTGATAATCTTTGGAAGCTAATGTTGATTGGGAGAGATGCCTGAGGTTTGGAAGAAAGCAAATGTCACTCCTCCCTTCATGAAGGGCAATAAGGACGATGTGGAAAACTACAGGTTTGTCAGCCTCATCTCCATCTCTGTGAAGATGATGGAGAAAATCCTTCTGGAAATAGTTTCCAAGCACTGAGGCCAAGAAAGGCTGGACATTAGTCAGCATGTATCTGCAAAGGGGAAATCATCTTTGGCCAACCTAATAGTCTTTCACTTCCATAATGAGAAGACTAGGTTCATGGAAAAGAGAAGAGCGGTGGAGATTGTTTATTTTTACTTTAGCAAGGTTCTCAGCATTATTCCCCATAACGGCTCACAGACAGACATAAATATGTATAAACAATATCAGTGAAAAATGAGGTAAATTGAAAACTGGCTCACCTATCACGGTGAAAGGGCTGTAAACCAGTACCAGCAAGTCCAGCCATAGGCAGTAACTAGAGATGTATCCAAAGGATCCATACTGGGTCTCATAGTGTTTAATAACTTCATTAATTATGTGTATGATAGAACAGTGTGCATCCTCAGCAAGTATGAACATTGCATAAAAGAGGCAAGTAAAAGCTTGTGCTGCCATTCAGAAGGACATCAACAGGCTGGAGAGATGGGCCAACAGGAAGGACATGAAGCTGAACAAAGGGAAATGACAAGTCCTGTACCTGGGGAAGAATAAGTCCATGTACTAGTCCAGGATGGGAGAAAACAAAATAGAAAGCAGCTTTGCAGAGAAGGACATGGGCATCCTGGTGGACAGCAAACTGAACTTGAGCCAGCAGTGTGTCCTTTCAGCTAAGAAAAACAACTTAGCCTTGATTGCATTAGGAAGAACATTGCCAACAGATCAGGGAGTGTAATCTTTCTCTTTCTGGTGAAATATAACTAGAGTACTGGGTCCAGTTCTGGTCTCCCCAGTATGAAAAATACAGGGACGTAACAGAATATAGCCCCTAATGAATGGTCACAAAGATGATTAAGGCATTGAACATCTGTCATACAGGGAGACTCTGAGATACCTGGGACTACTTGGAGAAGAGAAAGCTCAGCAGAATCTGACAGGGGGAAAATGGAACCAGGCTCACAGTGGTGGCCAGTGAGGGGATTAGTGGCTATCAATACAAGCTGAAATGCAGTAAATTACCTTTAAATGTGAGAAAAAAAGTATTCTTCATTGTAAGCATAGTTGTAAACTGGAAAGATAGGTGCTGGGGAGCCTCCATCTCTGGACAAATTTCTCTAGTTGACCCTTCTTTGTACAGGGGCATTGTACTTAAGAGACTCCAGAAGGCCCTTCCACCTGAAGAAGACATTGGATTCAGCAGTTCAAAACCTCAATGATTGTGTGATATGATTCTTCTATGATAAGCCCACAGGCCAGTTGTACTTGTGCCAAATTAGCATTTTTACATTGGATGTTAATGCATAAAATTGTTTAGCAGATGTACATATCAGAAATTTCTGTTGATCTACCTGAGTCTAAATGCCCCAGCCAATCCGTGTGGTTATGGTACAAAGAGAATGATATGGTTACCACTGTGTTAGGCTGTTTTTCTTTCCCTGGGCTTAACAGCCAGCAGTCTACTTGTGGGAAACTGTTGTAAGACAAACTTTGGCATAAATCCATCATAAACTGAACTTGTACTTTCAAAATCAAATCGCTACAAATTTGGTCTATGGTGGACAGCATTGCCCTGGGAACAGGGGACACTAACTACAGATCCTTTACCAATTTTCAATGTTTTCATACAATTTTTTCAGGTAAGTTTAATGTAATGTATCCTATTTCCACCAAGCAAAACTCCTTACATCATGGCAAAGAGGAAGCTGTAAGATTTTTCAATTATTTTATCTTGGACTAGATTTTTTAAGTATCTGGAAAAACAATACACTGTGCAATCAGGAAAGTGCTTCTGAATGTTGAAGTGTATACTGGCAATTATACATGGATCTGTCTTTCAAGAATTCTCAGAGCCAAGAGAATGCCTAAGTTCAATGATACAGAATGTCATTCCTGAAGAAAAGAAAAAGAGAAAGCTGATGTGTTTGTTCTCAAGACCAGATGCATTGTTTCCTTTCATTTATATAACTAGCATTTTTCCTAAATTCCCACAATTTTTATTCCAGCAATCATAAAAAGGTAGCGTTCTTGAATAGAAGCAAACAGAAGTATTTCTTTAATTGTGTTTAGAATTACATTTTGTAGAAAATTTCAAATTATGTCTATAAAATAATTAATAAAATAGAGTTGCTATAGATTTCAGCAATAAGAAACTTGTTGATCTAGGTGGGTATGTAAGATGAAGGAAGGAAAGGTGCCTGGCGTACAGCTTAACAAATGTCTTAATCCTAACTTTTCCAAATTTCAACCAATCAAAAGTTCTCATTCCAAAGCTCATCCTATATATCTGTGTTAACTTACCTTTTTTTTTTTTAAATTATTTCCAATGTAGCTGATTTAATATTTAAACCTTTATAGAAGGTATGTGAACATGGTGTTCTATTCCTATAACCCAACTATGTAGGGAAAATTCCAGTAAGATGAGTCAGTGTGATAGCTCCTTTGGGTTGGTTTTATTATTTTTATTTTTTGATTATTCTATTGCTGCAGTGATTAGGATTTCAGGCAATGAGCTAAAACAATATATTACTAGACTGGCAGTCAATCAGATCACTATCACTTCAAACATCATTTAAGAAGATCTACATTTTTTATTATTTATATAGCTCCATAGTTCATGGTGCTACATAGAACAAATCAAAGACAGATTCCCTGCCCCCTAAGAGCTTACAGTCTAGGCAAGTACAAGAACAACAGGAGAAGATAACACAGGCAGGGGACAGAGAGGGGTAGTAAATGAAAAGAAAGACAATTAGATTACAGTCATATGAAAAGCTAATGTTTTTATCTTGGTGGGTACAAACTGGGGAGATGAGGTGTTTGAGTAACTTTATTTTAAATTAGAACTATATTTAAAGGAAAGCCAACAGAAAAGGGCTTTGCAAATAAATTGCATCGTCTCAGAGGTGCTTGTAGGAAGGCAGAGAGGCAAGACTGGAAGGGAACAGGACAACTAGCATGTTTGAGATTGGAAAGAAATGATCTTCTAAGTCAGACAAGCCAACCTCAGCAACCCTTTCTTTTCCTATACATCCTTGAAATTCTGACAGAAACACAATCGCTTCTGTACACCTAATTTTGACTTAAATATCATGTCAGTACATATTTGGAGTGGTATTGGACAAAATCTTGATTCCTCTTAAGTCGGAGTTTTGACTCTTCTTTCAAAATAATATCTCAGTCATATTTTGTATTTATTGGTGTATTTGGAGACTAAGTGAAGTTGTGTCTGAAATACTTCACATACTTTTCTAATATCCTTAATATAATAGCAATAAAAAAATTATTTTACAGCATTATCTTTTACCTCTTCGTATGATATTACTTTTGCTCATGACCCTTTTCCTTGAAAACCATTTTTATTTTGTAGAATATTAGGGCACTTCTCCTATTTGTGGCTTTGTATTTTGGCATGGTATTTCTTTTCCCTCAAAAATTATGTTTTTTCAATTCTGAATTATTAACTAGTTAGTGTTATAAGACTAAACAGTGTTATTTTGGGGGTTGTGAACACTCTGTGGATGAAATCAGGAAGGATTAATGCACAGACCCTCAAGTAATAATAAAATGAAAGAAAAAGTTATTTGAAACCTCTACTGAAGTCTTCACGTGAAAATTGAGATAGAAATTTCAGAAAGAAATATCACATATAAAATCTACCAGATACTCGCTGGATATGTCTGTATTTATGTTTATATAAAAGGAGAATACCACTAAAAAGGCCTGCTGATATCTGTAATTGGGCAAATCCTCATTTACTATAAAGCACCAGTTATCTCTTGATTTCATTCAACTGTTTGGCTCACTATTTTCGCTACCAGTCCTTCACAAATTACATTTATCAATAATATAAAAGGGGTTCTGTCCTTCTTTCCTAGTTACCTACTGCTATACAACCATGCTGAGGCAACCTGAAGATCTAAATGGTGTGTCTTTAAGACTATAGATGTCTATTTTCATTGGAACAGACACAGGGAACAAAAAAGTCCTGTTCAATTTTTACTTCCAATTGTCATCCACTAGGCAACACCACTTCACTGAGCTATAACTGCTTTAAAATTCTTCTCTAGAGTGACATTTGAGGTCAGACAGAGAAGCACCCATCATCTTGTCCAGAGAAATCAGCAGACTAATTAAGCTGGAATATGAAACCACATAAAGCAGTTATATATATGGATTCTGAATCTTCGTGGGCCAGATACTCACTTGATTTTTTGCTGGGAAGTTTTATCAATTTTAATGACAGTATATAAATTTATACAGTATGAGAATTTTGGAATTTTGGGATAGCCTTTTCAGAGACCTTTCAAAACAAGGAAATTTTCTTCAGAATTGAGGATTTTTTTTCACAGGAGTGAAAATGAAGCTTTTTAAGAAATTGAAAGAAATTGAGCTTTTTCAAGTAAAAAACTGTCAGTAGTATTTTCTACTCTTTTGGGGGTCAGGTCTTGGTTAGTCAATTTTCCATAAATGTCTTAATAAAGAAATAATTACTAATGCAAAACAAAGTATCAACATGAGTTAGTGTATGATTGTTGAAAAAACCCCATTATCCTACTATGAATCTGTGAAGCCATGCATTCCTAGTGTTCATTTCTAATACAAATCTCCAGTTACTTTACATATTTTCCTCAATAATGAAAGGCTGAAATTCTGACTGAAATCTTGATTAAGCCACACTACCTCTGTGAGAGAAGTTTTATTCCTTGGGGAACTTTGACCCAATAAAATATTTGGGACATATTCTGCATTCACTCTTACTTTGGCTCACATAAAGCTTAATGACAATTAGTCTTGTGCATCAAGGTGAGAATGAAATCATGCTTATTCCAACATCCTCAATGGAGAAAAGAAAGGTGTGTTTGAATATAATACAGCATTTTATTACATGATTTTACAAATTTTATTGTAAATCATCAATCAAATGCAATAGCCAATTTTTTCCATTCCAAGCCATCATAATTAGGAGTTTTCATTGTGTTATACGACAGTTACTCTTTTCCCCTTTGTGTTTTAATGAATTAACTTAAATATAAATTATGTAAGTATACTCATTTCCAGAAAAATTACTAAAAGTGTTTTTATCTTCTTATACTTCAGACAAAGATAACCTGTTCTTTGTTATCACATAAATGGGGATGAAACTCACAAATATAAGAGAATTTGCTTTCTCAGTCCCTGCTCACAATGGAAATGGCCAGCTCAATCTCTATGAAGATTTATGATAACTGGGTAGTAGACACAAACCTCCCATTTACCCCCAAATTCGTGATATAAATTTCGGAAGTTTGGATGATATATCTTATATTTCTGTGCCATAAAAGTGAAGATAAGATTAAATTAAGCCCAAGTAAACAACCAATCTCATTACTCACCAAAGACTTATTATCTATGACTATTTAAATGTTTGGGGAGGGGGTTCCATATTAGTAAAATTAATTTTTTTCCATGTAAAGACCATCTTCAGAATCTTTTTTGGTTAACATAACATTCCTACAGAGTCCATACTATACATTCCTTGTTGAAATACAAATAAATTTACAATAGACAGAGGTGCAAGATTCAGCGTCTGTAGGGCAGTATTTCAAAATGTTATGTCCAGGAACTTACCACAGTCAGGACATATAAATTAGCTTTGAAGCAGCTAAGAGCCAAATCCTGCAAATATTATCACAATGTGCTGTAATGGCTTCTGTCAGAAATCCCAGCAAACTCTCTTGCCACATGTTTAGTGGCAAGAATCATCAGGATAGGGCACTAAGCTGAAGCTAAGTACCAGTACTGACACAAAGCACTGCACATATGTTGCTCAAATCACACAGCAAAACCAAACCAACTAAAAGTGATATAAATTTAATGCTTTCTTTTTTTTTTTTTTTTTTTTTTTTTTTTTTTTTTTTTAATTTTGTGCATTGGATTCAAACAGCAAACTGAGTGCATTTTTTCTTCTATCACAATGTGGTTAAGAGGTCTGTGTCTTTTACCGTTTACACACAATTGTTCATGACAGCATGTTATCAGCTTAGTGGAAACCAGGGGTGTAGCATGGCAAGCAGTGGTGGTAGTGCACCTATTTTTTAATATTATATAATTTGAAAATATGTCTCTTCTAAGATTCCTTTTTCATGATAAAAATAGTTTTCACCAAACGTTGGTGGTGCGCACGCACTACCACTCATGCTTGGCATCACACCCCTGACAGAAACACATGTTCTTATTTTGTTGATAAAAAGTATTACAAAAATTTTCATACAAAAACTATTTTCATAGAAATCTTGCATTTCCACAAATAAACCTGAACATTTTTTTTTTTGGAAAAAAAAAAAACTGCTCAAGAATTTTGTTCATTTAGTACTGTGACTGTATTGAAAAATGCAGTCCTCCTTTAAGTTCTTGACATTCACTTCTTTGAGATGACCCATGCCACTTCCAACATTAGTGAGAATTGCACAGGCTCCATTGAGTTCAATTAGTAGCAGGAACAAGTGTTTCAAAACCCATTCAGGCTAAAATGCAAGCCCTCTATGTGTGAAATACACCGCTTCCCATCCCCCTCCCTCCTTTCACTATTATAGAAAAAAAATTTAATTGCTTATATCTAAAGGTTGTAAGATACATTCCTTTGCACTAAGGAAACTTTCATTCATCTAAAAATTGGGTCAAAATTATGGAAATATTTTTGTCAGTTTTTTAGATCAAAGTTTCAACCCAGTTAAATTTAAATTTTATTTTTTTTTTTTTTTTTTTGTAAATATTATTTATTTACTTAGTTCAGTGTCACAAACAGTCCAAAAAAAAGCAGGTGAACATCCTCATTTTTATTCTTCTATTCATGGGATTCATGTTTCTTCACTTTTAACATTTCTTCCATCCAGGAAGCTCATATTGCCTAGTCCAGATGGTAGTTTCAGTCTACCAGCAGTTACCAACTTTCCTGTGCTGGGAAGTTCAGAAGAACATATGGTTTCTTGTTCCACTACAGTTCTGAGACATTACTTTTACTAGACTCCTTCTGTGGTTTGCATCATCTTGGACATTTATTCTCCCTTTCCTGGCAACCGTTGAACTTCAAAAGGAACCTGTAACTTCTCACTGAGACTGCATTTGAAACCAGCCACAAAACTCATATGGAACATTCATTCATTCAGAATGGTGGAAACCCATGACAAACAGTGTAACCCTGCATAACTTGGCTGAACCATGATGCTTGTGATTCGAGTCTGGCCATTGCAACTGCTGAGATCACAGAGTCTCTAGTTCATAGACACAGCGGCATGAGGTAACTCATTTTATTTTGCACTTGTTGCATATTTCCACAGGAAACATTCTCGCAAGGTTGTTTGGAAAAAAGACGACAGTTTGTGCTTGGGGTATTTGGCTTCCCAGCTCTATGCCATGGTTTCTTTACCGGGTAACCTTCTGTCATTAAATGTGTGCATGTTGATAACTTCTTCTGTTTTCACAATAACAGGGGCCTGTGGCTTGTGTTTTAATCGACGCTGACACTTCAGAGACATCCTTAGCTCCTCTACCATGGCACTACAGAAGGACCTCTACAGGAGGAAATAGGGGAACAAGAAAAAAAAAATAAACAGCTGTAAGAAATTACTAACTGCAATGTCTAGAAGCATATTCACCGTACGGGCACAGACTTGTCAGTCTTTCTTTGTCTCAGTTTAAAGGACAAAACAAATTGCTGTCTTTATAATATGCATCACCTAATAATTAAAAATACTTATCAAACTGTGATGACTCAGAGTAAAAATCACCTTGCCTCTACAATTATTTTTCTGGAAGTTACTGACTCTGGACACCTATGTTACTTATAGCTATTTCAAGCAGATTTTCTGTCAACGGGTTAGCCTTGCAGCACAGCATCTGAATGTAACTGAATGTTAGGCATTCAGTCAAATCTTCTTAGCCATATTTCAAAATAATAATTACATTTCTATGTGACTTAAATAAGTGTTCTTCAACAAAACATTAAGCTTTAGTATAAGAAGTTTACCTGAATTAATGTTTAAATATTGTTAAAATTCAGATCCATTACTGAAAACTAATATTTACTCCATTATTTATAATATCTTCTGTATATAAACACTTTTCCCACTACTGATTATCATTTATGTACTATGTGTTTGCAAAACAAAACTCCGACAATTCAATTTTGTTGATCTTTATGAAAAGCTTATTATTAGAATAAGTTTGTTATCATTTCCATCAAATCCTCAAGGCCCTTTTTCCATTTTACAGTGTAATTTGAAAAGTAAAATAAAATCTCCCTATTCCCTCAGTATGACTGAATTCTCAACTGACAATAGTGTGCTGAGCAATTAGCCTTGTCTCAGTGTGAGAACTGGAGTATAGAATGACATATGGTAGTAAGGAAAAAAATCTTGCTTTTGGGCTCTGCATCATATAGTTTAACTTAAATGTTTTCCAGCTAATGGAGAAATGTACTAACTAAATAACACACCCCAGAAGCTGAGATGTTAAGCCAAGTCTCTGACAATTGCTCTCACCCAAATCAAATTTGAGGTATGATCTAACCCTTTGTATTTTTCTCTCTTAATAAACAATCTCTAGGCCAGGCAGATGATCGGGGGGGGGGGGGGGGGGAGAAAAAGAGAAACCATAA
>VZTJ01005044.1:292114-316691 GCA_013397795.1 Orthonyx spaldingii
GGGGGGGGGGAAAGGCAAATGAACAAATGAAAAACAAACAACCTATCAAACAAGAATCAAAAAAGTCAAAGCACCTAGAGTTACTATAGCTATCTCGTGAGCATTTTTTGATTTTCTTTGACTAGTGATAGTCAACATATAATTGTCTCATTTATCTTTCAAATAAAAACTCTGCTTTATTTCTGAACTGTTATATCTTCATTATTCATACAAACCTGAAGCTTGGAGAGTAGATCCAGAAAATATTTAAGCATCTCACCCTGCCTAGTTCTTTGGGAACCTAGAGTGAAGCTGTAGTTATAAAAGTATGCATACAGCTTCCAACCTCCAGGGCTGAAAGCACTCTAAGCAATAAGGCACTCAGTTTTCTACATTAAATTTTACAGCATTGTCATTTGGCAATAGTAGAAATTCTGTGAAACACACTGGTGCTTGGTTTAGTCCTGGATCCTACCAGAATTCACTTTCCAGTTCTCCACGCATGGTTATCAATCCAATAGGTATGCTCTGAAAGGACCTAACAAACCAAGTTCCTTAAAAAATGTGGCAACTGCTAAAGAAGAATATGTGGCAGATATCTTTTTCATCTGTGCAGCCAGTCATCAGCTGGAGCATTAGAGCTGAACGTGACTCAGATTTACATGTGTCAATATAATGACATCTTCTGCCAGAGAGATTTAAGCTTCAGTGTCTCAGTAAACAGCTATAACCTACAGACATTAGACTATTCCAAGGAAAAGTCACTTACAGTTGCTGCCTACTGATCCTGTTCCACTTGCATGGTAGCAGTTAACAGAGATTGAGGGAGTGAAAGGGAGACAGGGAAAATGTAAGCTGTTCTGTAGATTAGAGATGAGAGCACACAGTGGCAGAGGAAGGGCTTCCTGTTTCGCTGAGGGCTTCCATAATTTTGCATAAAAATTGTTTTGTGCAGAAGAGTGCAAACATGAGTTGTCTTCATGATGAGTTAGAACCGAACATGAATCCATCAAATCCTGAACAAATGCCCTCTTTCCTAATCTTTTGCATGAATAAGGAAACAGACAGGTGGGAAGTGAAGGAAAGGACAATCTTGCACTGGCTGTGATACTCTTCCTTTGAAGAATTTCTTTCTCCTGCTGAGTTTGACATAAAGGAATAATGCCTACTCGACTTACAGCAGAAAGGGTTTTACCACCTACAACTAAGAACAGTTTAAGTTGTGAGTCCAAAGGAGAACAAGCTATATCTCTCTGGTTCAGAGTCAAGTACATATCTTTCAGAGGTAAAAGTTTGGCATTTCTGGCTGAAGTGAGCTCTGCAATATGCACTGGGTTGGCATCCAAGACAGCTTTCTTTGTGTGAATGAGGTGGCTAAAATTCCTAATTCAATGGTCTGAATATATGTCATCTCTTTAAGCATAAGGTATCTTTGCTGAGCATTGTGTAGAAGGCAGAAAACTGTACCTTGTTATCCAGCTATGTTTTGATAGAAAATATTCAATTCTCTTAGACTTTCCCTTTTTTCTAATAAAGTGCTGTTGCTTAACATCAAAACTGCCATTATGATTACAAAATTGAAATTAACCCTGAAATATTTTAAAAGGGCAAGATTTAATTTAGTATTCCCTAATGCTTTACAGGCTAAATTGCTAAGGCTTGAGGATTTTGGCATTTTCACTATGCAAGGAACCTAGCATACAATTCAGGAATTTCGTAGGGAATCCATTAAGAAGTAAATGGTGCAACTCAGCACTACACCACTTGTAGCTATTATATGGCTCTCAGCTCTGGAATAAAGACCTAACTGAAACATTCTGAGGAACAAAATCCTTCTAAATTTTAAAATTATACATTAGCATCTTAAAATTTTCAAGATTGTGTCCCTTGTCTTTTTTTTTGTCAAGACAGGAAGAGTGTCTAAGAACATCTAAGAAGAGTGCCAAATTAGAACAAATCCTTTTCAAAAGGTATCAATCCACCAAAAACTTTGCAAAAATCTGCAAGGGGTATATATTTTTATATAATATCGGTAGGAAATGGATTACAACCAATATCTAAGAGGTCAGAAGATACATGTTAACATTCTGAAATACCCTGAAAATGAGATCTCGAGAAACTTGCCAACATATTTGATCTGAGAATTTTACCTGGATATGGAAACTCATTAAAAGAGAAATGTTGGAATGACTGACAGTCTTAAAAAAGCAGATACCACAATTTTAAGAGAGTTATTTTATGTAGAATAGTCTTCCATTCTATATTTTATAATTATTTTTCATAAATTGTTTATGGGAACTTGTATGCACATATGGTAATAAAAATACTGTGTTTAAGAGAATTGTTACATGTCTTTGTTTGTTTGTTTCAAATTTTGCTTACTGAAATAGTCATCTATTTTAAAAATATTATTTCAAGGCTATGTAAGAATTCATGACCCAGATCTTTTTGCTTCTTTGGGTTCTATCTGAGAAATATAAGGAAGAGTTTTCACACGTATTAAAAAAGTAATATTCAATAAATTTTAGAGAGGATTTATGGTTTACTTTTTTAAATTGAAATGATTAATTTTTTTGTCTAATTTCAATTCCAGTCTCTGTAGTCTCCATTTTCTATACAGCTAAATTTTGTGTTCTTTCACTGTTAGGATACAATTGTCAGAATAATAAGACATGAAAACAAGAAGCAGCTCTAAAATATTTTTTTTGTGACAGATAAAAGACATCTTCAGATATGATTTTTGAAAGATAATCCAATGTCTTGATCCTGAATTCAATTGCTAGGGGAAAACAGCAAAATGTTTACAGAACTTAAAGGCTACATTTCAAAACTTCATCATGGAATTGAGCACTTTAGTATATATTACAAGACTCTCCACTTAATTCAAAGAAAATAACCTCTTGCTCCCAACTTACCTTCCACACTGCAGGCATGTTACAAGAACATCAGTTATTATTGATTTTTCACTAACCCTTACAAAATCATAAGTTGTCTTCTTAAATGCTACCAGAAAGCAAATGCTGCCTCCAAGTCATCTTAGATATAATCAAGTGGTAGAAGAATTTAAGGACAATATACAGTTCTTTAAACCATAGTGCACGTAAGCATCTGTTTTGTTGCAGTGTATTGTGATAAAACATTACAAAAAAAGTGTACAAAAATTAATCTTAATCAGAACTGTAATTCTTAGCCTTCTAACACAAAGCAATTTTGAAAAAGTTCATCTCCTTAAGATGAATAAAGAAGTAACTGACACCTCTGACATTCTTTGCCACAGATGACATCTCACAAGTCATGAAGAATCGAGATGAGAATTTTGCAAAATGTTACTACTGCTTACAAGCTGCTTAGACAGCTTGTGCATGGCTTGCTTCATGAGAGAAAAAATGTATCTTTGTCCATACGGATTAATATGAAAGGTAGATAATACACTGCTTTAATTATTTTCCTTTATGGGCATTTATAAAGGTAATTAGACATCATAATAGCATTTGTTAGACACAGAATTATAAGACTATCACCATAGATTTTTTTTTTCACAGCCTAAAAAGAGCAACAGGAAGACAGAACAGCGTGCCTGCACCACTCTAAATGTTCTGATTTAAGCGAGTAATAGTCAGTGTGTTTTAAATAAAAAAATCTCCAGTTGCTGGTTTATATTTTTCCCTTGTTTGATGCAGTTAATATAAAGCTGACCGTCGACATTCAATAGAAAAATTTAAGATTTACTGAGAAGTTAATTACTTCCAGTCTTGTCTGTCAGACATTATTTGAAGATTTGTTCAATTATCTTAAAGTAGAAACAGCAGTAATCCTGCATTGTATTGTTGTGTTATGGGTCATTCTTCTAGCATCTAGTAGGACATATCAATAAAACTGCTTTCTGTCTTGAAGCTAGCTGAGAATGAATGCACAGTCCTACCCTGACTCTCTCTCCTGATCAGTTTCTGATTTCTATGCCACTCCTTCAAGGATTTTAAACATGTATACGGAAAACTTGGGAATCTTACAGAAAAACAAATAATCCTATCAAAACATTGACTTAGGATCACAAAGAGATGAACAATTAAAGAAGAGAAAATAACCTCAGAAAAAGTGAAACCATATATTATGGTAGTTGAAGTACAAACATTTCAAGATTGACGTGTACTTGCAATGATCAGATTTTTAGGTTGCTTGGTTATATACCTGTTCTTAGACGTGACTGTAAATCAAAGCTTGCACATATGTATGTGTATACTACACATATCTATATATGCATAATATAGTTACGTTAAAAATATTCTGCCGCTGACTTTTCTGATGCAGTACAGTTTCAATCCATAGCAAGCATAATGCACAAGTACACTTCAGATTAAATTCATACCAATTACCTGAGCATATCACCAGTACATTCTCAATTTTAGATTTAGTAATTATTTTGGGTTTTGGTAGAAATAGAATGAGCAACCATTTTAGGAAATTATTTTCAGACCAAAATATGTCACTAGTATGAAACAGAGATTTCACTGCCCACTCATATGAAGACAATATTACCAAGCAAAGTGAAAATTTTAGTTCCACAGATCAAGCTTTGCTTTCACCACGGTATCTACAAAGTCACAACCAGTAAAGTAGTTCCAGACAGCTTGATGAAGCATGAGGTGCTTTACCCTGTAACTGAATGCTGGTTGTTTCAAGGACTTTTGCAGCTATTTGATGGAGAGGATCAACAAAAGTCTGATGGGACTGACCCTTCCTATAACAAAACAACACTGAAACAATTTTCTGCAGACTGAAGTGCTCGCTGAGTTTTAGAGTTATGAGATGAACTTAGATGACATACAGGACATCATTGGAGGCCACTTCTAGTGTTTATTGTAAGTGTCTCCCAGTGGGACAATAAAATTCCAGCTTGCCTTAAATAAATTATTAATTGGTGTCAAAAAAACCCCACATAAAACAAACAAACAAAAAGAAACCCACCAAAAAACAATCAGCCACTCTCAAATTCTAAAATTTATTTCCTAACAGAACAAAATGCACTCTGGTGGATGACAAAGACTTCCAGGAAAGTAACACTTGAGGTCATTTAAAGCCTTTTGAAACTATTTTCCTTGTTTCCATCCTGACAGCTACCCTTCTTCCTGTGGTTGATGGGGAACTTCTATCAGTGCAGAAAGCTCTTTCAAACTGGTTTTGTTTAGCTCTGCCAGCAGCCTTTCTGGCCATCACACTGACCATGATGTTTTTCTGACTCACCTGTGGACCTAGGCTGGGGCAGAAGGGATTGCACTTGTGTGGTTCCACTCTTTCCTCTCAGAGAAATCCCAGAGGATGGCATAGGGCAATTGCTCATCAGCCCCGAGGGCTCTCTCTCATGCAGGATTCCACAAGGTTTCATCCTGTCATCTCTCCTTTCAACATGTATATGAGGCCACTGAGGAGATAATGAAATAATTTGGGCTGTGGTGTCATCGACACACAGATGATACACAGTCCTACTGTATCGTCAGACCAGGATGGTGCAGTCATTTTGAGCTTCCAGTGCCTGGCTGAAATAGGGGGGTGGTGGCAGTTTAATCCCAAGGAAGCCAGGTGCTGTGTTGGACAGGTAAAGACAAGCACTCACAAAATAACTTCTATCCTCATTTTTCAGTTCAACCTCTTCTGGAAGAGGCTGACAGTCTCACATTTCTCTAGGTTGGGGTCTGTGTTTTCAAATTGCAAGAGTGGCAGTAACTCCTATTTGTCATTAGTGTTTCAGTGAGAAGCAATAATTCCCACTGATGTAAACCTTGCCACACCAGTTCAGATCTTCTTCCAGAACACAGACTGCTGTCTCATGTCCCTGGACAAAGGCTACACATGACTGGCAGGTGTTTAATAAGGACTGAGGGCAATTAATAGTACTTCAGCCATGTAGCTGCCACTGAGAAAATAAACAATAGAATATATGGCACTGCCTAACTGTTTAGAATGATATCCATTGCAATATTAATGGGTCTGTATTTTGCAATCACAGCCATGCTGGATATTTCTCTGCCTTGCAGCAGAGGTGATCCTGGTTGCACTGAGTCAGTTCTCTGAGATCTTGCATTCTCAGCCACAGGATGTGAAGGTTCATTCACCTGTTGAATCATCTTTGATCCTATGTCTAAATTCATTCTTTTTGTCCAAGGAATGTCAGATATGTTGATCACCAGGCATGGTGAAAGGAAGTGATAATGATATGTAATGAATCCTTTGTAGCATCAATCTATCTGGATTAAAATGCTTTGTATAACATAATTTGAAAATAAATAGTTAATTTTACAGAGATATTTTAGAAAATAAGTGTAACCTTTCTCACCTGAATTCTAAATGGCTTTTTTTCAAAGTTTGCTCAGCTTAAGTTCCCTGTATATTATTCACTGTAAAAATTTATGCTAGTTTTATAGCTCAGTGTGATA
Source organism: Orthonyx spaldingii (assembly GCA_013397795.1). NCBI lineage: Eukaryota > Metazoa > Chordata > Aves > Passeriformes > Orthonychidae > Orthonyx > Orthonyx spaldingii. Next base: position 298,525 of record VZTJ01005044.1, read on the forward strand.
GTATGAACTTTAAAAAACTGGCATGGCCTCAAATCATATTGAACAGAGAGAGACTATTAGTATTAATTTAATGCCAAAGTTTTCTACTGTTTTGGAAACGCTGTTATAATCATATTGCAGTACCAATATCAAAAAGTTTAACACCCATTTCTCTACAATATATGGTTTCATCTGTCAATCAAGGATATTTTTCAATCTAAAAGATAGTAGGAAATGCTTGCTATTACTTTGCTGACCTACACAAAAGTCAAAGTAAATAAATCAGCTGAACTAAACTGTATTTGCTACTATACTTAACTAAAGTATAACTGATCAACTCAAAATTGAAAATTTAATGTTTTATATTAAAATATTATATGCTAAACTAACATTTAGAGGAAGACAATGAAAATTTATTAGAAAGACACTAATATTTTATGATCTGACATTTTTTCCATTAGATTGAAGAAAATGCTTTTATCAGAGGAGAAAATAATTATATCATGTGAGTGTTTCTTCTTTCTACTGATGAGTGAAAGTCAATTATATTTTCTATAAAGTAAACAACATGTAGGGGTTTGCAATTTTTTTTATCCAACTTTAAATTCTTATCAAGCTTAAAATATTCCAGAACTCAGACCTATGATTTAAGCTTTGATCTTTGACTGAATGGCTATGGAACTACAGTGAACCTCCTGTACTTGTGTACTTGTGTACTTACGTACTTATGTATTTATGTAACGGTCAACTTTACATACACCTCTAAATTTTCTGTTCTGTCTTTTTATTTTTCTGTTGTTATTTTGAAAAATACCTCAGAAAAACAGGTTCATTACCAAATAGATACTGGTTGAGTTGCAATCAAAAATCAAAATCGGGTTCTTGGTTTTAGTACTTTATTGTTTGCAAATTACTTTAAAATGCCACAGGTGGTAACTTGGTTTTTTCCATTTTTTTCTTTTTTTATTTTTTTTTCCCTTCTGTTAGAGGTGTTTGGGTGTGTGGGCTATGGTTTTGATTTTGGTTTTGGGGCTTTTGTTTTGACTTGTTGGGTTTTGAAACAGTTCCTGCCCTTAGAAAATATCCTCTAATATATACTTACATGGTTTCCAAGAGGGCATTTAATTAAAATTAATACCTGAAATTCAAGTAATCTCTACACTTACACACACACAAATTAACCATACAAGTTTATACATAGTTATACAGTGCTCAGGGGAGTACAGGATGATAGAAGTTCTCAATTTTCCAATGGCATATCTGCAGAATGCAGTGTGCTAATGTTGGAAAAACATTTTCTTTCATGACCTGTCTAAGCTGCTGCTTTTGCCAGCCAAAATTAAAATTTCTGAGGTTACTCCATTAGAAAAGGTAACACAAAAATACAGACTATATCAGTGACCGTAGACTGTATAAAAGCTATTTGGGATATAAATCCCAAAGCTTTTACTTTGATTTACCAAGAATGTCCACATTCTTTTGTTTCTTGCAGCCTAAGGAACAGGCTTTTCGACTTTAAAATCTTTTGAACTTGTCTCCCCCTGGAAAAAGATTACTAGGCTGAGATTTACTTTGGTATTGTTCCAAAACTATTATAAATTACTGTCCCAAATTCAAAGGCTTTTGATATTAAACTATTAGGAATATTTTTGAACTCCAGAAAAACTGACATAACTCCATTTTTTTTGAGAAAGTAAAGAAAAATACTTTAGTGAAAACTAATTCAATATAATTTGGAAAAATAACCCAAACAATCATACCATAAAATATTATGGTAAAATAAGAAGGATCCTAAAACCTTTTTATTTTTTCGTATGAAACTATGGAAACTTGGTTTTGCACTGTTGGTAAGATTACAATTGTAACAGATTAAAATACTGACTTTCTACACATCTTGTTGACGAAGAAGTATCACAATATTTCAGTAATTATAAACTTCTTCCTGTAAGTCCTATTCATATAGGACAAACTATATATTTGCACTTTGTTGACATCAGTTCTAAAAAGAAGCACTGGAAGACATAATGAATGAAACCTATCCTAGTACAAACAGATTGTAGGAGGACCTTGGGAAATAAACTCTTGTTGGCATTTACACTGACTCCATGAAAACAAATTGAGAACAGTTAAATCATATTTAAGAGAAGAAAAATCAGGATGAGGTGTAACTGCATATAGTCACAGCACAACAGCTGTTTCAGGCTATCAGCTCTTGGCCCCTGTGGGACCACTACATTAAAAAAAACCAGGTTTGCAAATTACTTCCTCAGCCAATGCCACCCTCTCCAAAGAAACCCTGACAAGGGCAACAATTTAGAAGGGTAAAAACAAGCAATGATTTATATATCCATGGCACTGCCTTCATCAATACTCTGAATTTCAACCTAATGTTTTCAGCAGTGCACATGTAGTTTCTATCACGCAGCTGACACAGTAGTATCTAATCACTGTGCAAAAGTGCTAGGAAAATGGAAATAATCTCAGAGAAAACTTAAAAAGAAAACTCAACACACAAGATCAAAAGAAAGGTCAATAAATGCTCAAACTGAGAATCATCAATATATTATGCTAAATGGTAATGGTCTTCAAGGTCAATGTTTTCCCTGGCTTTTATGATAATAATATGAGCTATACAAAACTAAATGTGTGAAATGGACATAAACCCATAATGCATTGATGCACATCAATTAAAAAAAAAAAAACAAAGAAAAGAAAAAAGACATAGTAATTGTTTTAAATGGCTTCTGTTTCTAACCTTGCTTATTCACTGCCCTCTGAGTGCCTGTTAAAATAAGGGAGCAGGTCATTCAGCAGCAAAAGCAATTACAAAATGCAAATGACTGAGCATTTATTGTCAAGATTGGCTAGATAAAAAAGGTCTGATAATAACATGTTTCCAAGTAGATGACATAATTAGATGTTTGTATCATAAACAATGGGAAATAATACAAGCCCTTAGCATTTTTAGAAAGCCTGCAATTAAAGAATAGGTAAGCATTGTGACATAAATTTTATTAAAAACTGACAATTAAATTTCCCTCTCAGAAATTGGAAGGCACCATCTCGTGGTTGCTCTGCAGGAATGCAGTCAGGACAACCTCTGACCTACCATCTTCTCCTACCCCTTCCCACTGCGCCAACTGGAATGTCAACATTCTGCCATAGACAAGGACCATGCTCTGTCATTCCCAGCACTTGCTCTGAAGGAAACAGTGAGACTGTGTACTAGGCAAGACTAGAAGAGTTACCTAGTCCAAAACATGCTCCAGGTTATCACATTATTAAAATCTGTTTGAGGTAGAAAATTCAGAATTACTAGCAATCATAGCAAAACCACATTTAATTTCTAAAAAGTTTAAATTCAAATTGTACCATAACCATAAAGACTCTACACCTCATTAAAGCTGTATGAATTTTTGAGCCAGTTAGGATCAGAAACTCCTGTTCCTATTATCCTTACATTATAAAAACATGTTTTGAGCATTTTGCAGAAGTGTTTTAAATTATTATATGCAATTCATTTCAGTCAAGAGTCATCCAGATAAATTTGTGCCATCTCCAAAGATCCAGTTAGTCTCATATACAGGTCACAGCTCAGCATTCAGAATTTCTTGTTCAATGGAACCTGCAACTGTAAGTAAAACAGTTTTGTATGTAACACATGTATATTCTTAGCTACTGATCTCTGCTTTGGGCCCAGGGTTCCAAGTGCTCAGTCATTGTGCCTTGTGGGATAAATTATCCACACTGATCTTTCTCCACTCAATTGCACAGCTGAGCAATGAATTATTTAACATAGAACGTTCAATAGCTTTTTTCTTCCCTGGGAAATGTATGTGAAACATAAACAAGTATTAATGTAGTTATTATTTTCATTGCTTTTATAATAAATGATAAATAAATAACTATTTCAGACAGGTTAATTTAATTGATGTTTTTGTTGTGGTTTGATTGTATAACTCTAGAAATACTTTGTTGGCATTACTGTTTCAGTACATGTTAACATTTAAGCTAGTATTTTTTACTATAGGAAGTGTATGACCTCATCCCTTAGCAAATAGTTAAGGTATGTGTCTCATTTGACATTATTTGAAGTACTTAACAGTTCAAAATTAATAACATTTACATCTGCTATTTTTACACAAGCATACCTAGTTCCAACCTGCTGAAGGCTCAATGAGTTTTGAATGGCTATAAATGATAGTAGAAGTTAATCCATATATAGCTATTTTCACATTCATAATTTCTGGATTTTCTGGAAAAGAGTTAGTAATTTAGTATACTATTTTTCAAGCAAGCTAGCTTTACTAAATGTCAGTGACTGGCAGTCTAACTGTGATAACATCCAGGCTTATCTTTGCTTTTGAAGGGTGTCAATAAAAGAGGAATTTTTCTCTGTCTGGAAAATGTTGTGGTGGCATAAAATCATCTGTTTCACAGAAAGTCTCAGGAGTGTCATATATTTCCTTTGGACTTTTAAACACACCAGGGGCATGGATGTTCTGAACCACTTTGCTTACAAGATGTAGCATTTTTTTTACTTTAGCAAATAACACCATTTTATCTGCTGTTCTTCTAAGCTTGACTCCTTTCAAGATTTCACTCCTCCAAATAGGTTCACACCAGCCAACATCTCTGTTTATGTGTAAGCTCCAAGAGCAGGCTGACATAAAATATTCTAAAATCCCATATCTATATTGCACAATTTCAATCTGCATTGCCTACCTGCCAGAAGTACAACTGAATATTTTGTACCCATTAAAAAGCAAACACTCATGCCCACTTACATCTCAGGATACTCCATATACTCAGCAGCTGAAGTTATCTGATTCATTTTGTTTCCTTGGCTCTTAATATGACCTGTTTCCAAATATTGACAAACACTATGCCAGAATGACACTCTGATTCCAAAGGGATAAAACTACAAATGTTACCAAAAATAGGTGCCTCCTTTTTCCCCATGGGATCTCCAAAGCAGCATTATTTGCATGGTTTACTCATCTCAGCAGAGGACTTGTAGAGATTGGAGACAAATGACAGGGCTTCTCATCTCCCCTTAGGCTGCTGTTACTCCCTCTCCTAGGCAAAGGGGATCTGCTACATTTGGAGAAGTTGAAAGAAGACATTTTCTGAAGATCTTTGGGTGCTGCAACAAGAGTGGGTGAGGGGCTACTGGGGTAGGCCATGTGTAGGGATGCGAGCATTATCTTCCTCTTAAGTTCATTCCATAAATATAATTGCACTGAGATCTGCTGATATCAGGGTATGTGGGAGTAGCAGGAAGGAGATGGAAGGTAAGTTATTGGAGGCAAGGAGGAGAGAAAGGAGAGGCCTGACTCAACTCAACTGCTTCAGATTTATTCCTAACTTTTAAAAGTATCTAAATACTTAACGATGAAACATTTCTGGTACAAATGCTGTCGAAAGGTCACATTCCTTCAGTCATTGCTATCTTTATCTAACACTAATAAACAAACAAATGGAAAAAAACAACCTCCAAAAAAAACCTCCAAAAAACCCCCAAACCAAACAAACATAAACACTACCCCTTCCCCCCAAAAACTAAAGGACTTAAAGAAACAGATTCTTAATTAGAAAATTTCTTTTGCTTCCTCTCACAACTTCCATCATACTGTTATTTTCACATAAGATATGTATTTACACCCTGTAAAATTACACCTGTAAAATACTGAACTCATGTAACAAAATTATTATCAAAACAGTCCTATTTTTCTAATTGAATGCTAGCTAAAAATCCAGAAAAGCTAAACCAAATTTTACTGATGTTCATATGAGATCCACATCCATTTTAGGAATGGATAAAAATTATTGAGATTTACATGGGTTTCTTAAGTAACCAGTATATTTTTCCTTACAAATTCATTTCGGAAACATAACATTCCAATAGTATGTTAACAGAAGGAATTAGCCTGCAGCATTGTAAATAGGACCTAAAGGATCCTTTAACAATTAAATGAATGTACCCATGTTCAAACAGTGTTTATGACCTTGAAACCTCACACTGCCTCAGTGTGTGTTAGAAAAAAAACTTTTTTAACCATATATTTACAACAGGAAGCTTGAGTACCAAAATATTGCCTCAAAAGAAGTGAAAACAAATGTAAAACTTCTGAGTAATGACTCAAGTTACAAAAACTCACTAGCATCATCTGGAAAAATACTAATACAAATATAGCTTTTGGATTTACTACTGATTTTATTAAATTAAAATTCTAAACATAAATTTAAAAATTGTCTTCAGTCACAATATCATCAAAAGCAAAAAAAAAAGACCTAGCAAAATCCAACTGTTTCTCTCAATGTTTAAAATTCAGAATTTGCCATAGCAATAAAATATTCTGTTTTAATTCAGGTTTAGACATGGGCACATACATATAGAAAGATTTAATTATTATGTAAAAATTATAATTTCAACTAAGAACTTCTCAATATATGACTATTCTTCGCACAATTACAGTATTCTTGTTGTATAAATCGCAAGTACAGAACAAGTTAACAAATTAAAATAGGATTTTCAAAATTGAGTCAGTTTGAAATTACAGGACATCATATCAGTAGTAAACCCACCAAAAAAAGAATCATGTTGATGTAATCTTTTCCAGATGTTACCAGGACAACTTTGCATGTATAAAGTTCTATAAAGAACATTTCTATAGAGACATTTTTAGATTTTGACTTTGAGCTACAGACAGTTTGTCTTTTGAAAATCAGAATTATCTGTAGAAGATTAATTTGTTTCCCATTACAGTTTCAGATTTCTTCTTCATCCATAAAATTAACTGCAGTGAACTTCCAGGAGTAAAAAGCTGTCTTTTTTCAGGCTTGAATAAGAGGAGAAATAGTCACTTGTCCTGAAATCTGGCTACAATTAAACACATTGAAGAAAAATTAAAAGCTGTAAATGTAAAACTTTGGATATTTTGCTGTCATCCTTTGTTATACAAATACTTTACTAAAAGAATAAACAACAAATATGCATCACCTGCATTTCACTAAACATCACTAAATGTTTACAATATTATTTGAATAGATTGTAAATATAAAATAAACAGATAATGACAATATTTACCTTTTCCAACTGGGCATTTTTTTTTGATTTATACAAAAACTCCCCCACTGCCACAAAGACAGAAAGCACCAATCCTGCTGCCAGCACGATAAAGATTCCTCCAATATTTTGAACTCCCAAAGCACTGGCCTCTTTACTTTCCTCTTCTGGGCAACCATTGCCTCTCCACCATTTCTCTTTCATCATATGGAGCTTGCCTTCTTCCTGCAGCTGAAGAATTGCTATAGTGATCTTGTCTCTATATGGAGAACCTGAAGAGACCACAGGGAAGAAGTATCGTATAGAATATATTACATGAAATGTCAGTTATTATGAATAAGAATAAATAATATCTCACAAAAAAACTGTATCTTTAACAGCCATAATATTAATCAAAAAGCCATTGACTTCTCAACACGGTCACACTGGTCACATACCCGCTTGCTCACACAAATATATATCCATAAAATTTGATCCAGGTGGTGTTGCTAGTAAGCCAGGCCACTTGATGCAACACTTCCATCACATTTAGTCCCATGGTCTCAATCTTCTTCATGACCAATTATTATATTCAGCCAAAGAGTATTCTTTCAATTTTTTCAAATTTTTTTTCCAAAAAGTTTTTAAATGAGCTTCAGTAGATTTAGTCTTATATACATAAACCTACAAGCTGTTGCTTCCTAGCTTGTTACTCTAAAACTAATACAAGGTCTGATTCTATTACTTTAACCTATTACTTTATTAAAAGAGGGAAAAACAATTTATGCTTCAGGACTAACCCAAAAAAGTCTCGATTCAATGATAGATTTTCAGGCACGTAAAACACCTTTCAACTTGCACTTATTAACAGTACCAGGTAGCACTACATTCAGAAGGATACGGTTAAGTGTGTTTGCATAACTGGGATATGAATTCTCATATTTTGATGTGTTTCTTTCTCATAATCGAGTATTTTAAAATGACATGATAATGTTGTAGCTTTTGAACATTTCAATATTTCAAGGGGCAGTTCAAAGGCTGCTGTCATATCTTTGCATGTAATCTGTTCTCTTTTTCTTTACATTGTGCATAAGGGCTTTTCAATTAGTATTTTAAAATCTACACTGATAATTGAATAATGGCAATGGAGAAAGTTTTTATTTTCTGAATATTAGAGAGTAAATCACGTCAGTTAAAAGTGCTTTCTCTGTTAAGGCTTGTGTAATGTTTAAGTAGAGAACAAAGCCATCATTTTTCTTCTTCGAAAACAGGAACAAAAGACTCTTCATTAAAGTGGTTAAGAAATCTCAGGAAAGAAAGAAAAAGAGTAGATGAAATGGCATGGCATCTCCTCCTTCATTTGATATGAATGCAATCCTATAATGAAGCCTTCCTCTTTTTCTTTCTTTCATAATAATGGTACTTGCTGGCTATAATTTTTAGTGTTTCTTTCAGCTGAATAATAAACTACAATTTCATTAACCTGTTACCTTTAAAAAAATCCTCTGTATCCTCTAGAGAGATGATGCCTGCTTAACTATTTAGTGTACTGTGATCAACTGTGAAGGAGCTGAAGAAATGCATGGATAGGATGTTTTATAGTCTTTAAACTGTTGGAAAAACATATATATTATTTTTTAAATGTCTTTTAACTTATTCTGTGTTTCTTCAATTCTTTTTACATATCTAGAACTTATCCTGAGAAGAAAGCTTATAACAAAGGTCTGCTGTGCCAGCACAGAACATAGAAAGGACTGCTAATTACAAAATACAAAAACACCTTTTCCTTTATTCAAGAATAAAAGGTGGGAAGAGCCATTCTCAAAGTATTTAAATTGCAAGGACTTGTGCCTTTATCATCTATGCTTAGAAAAGGATGATGTTTTGTGCTAGGAGGTGAACTCTGTTTGCACAGGACTATATAGGAAGCAGAAAGAAAGGAAAATAAATTTTCTACTCTCTTGCGCATTCAGGGGCCTAATTCACATCATTTCAGACCATCCTGATTATGCTGGAACTCTGCAAAACCCTATACTTGACACATTGCTTCAGTCAGATGGAAGAAGGAAAGTGATTAGTCCACAAGAGCCTGGGGAAGTGTAAGTGCATTCTGTAATCTTTTGGGGATATTTTCAACATTATACTGCATATAAATATTTAACAACAACAACTTAAATAACATTAGATTCAGAGAAATAGTCTTGGACCCAGTTTAAGCTGTCTTCTGATCTGACAGGCTGCTTTCTAATTAAACTGTTTTGCATTTTGTTTCCATACTTTCTGTTGGTCTAAATATAGTGAGTACCAGCTATCCTTCACGTATTATTTATATTGTCTAGGGATCAGATTTGTACACTTACAATTTTAGTCTATTTTAAGCAGTTAAAAAATTAATTAACTGAGGAATTCATAGACAGAAACCATACAGCTTGGGCTAATACAGTCCACAATTAGTTAAGTTTATGAGAGTTGCATTAGAAATAAGCAGCTAATAGTGATACAGTTCAGCAGCATTTGTATTACTTACTGTTTGTGATTTGCAAAATTTTGCACAAATAGTTGTGGAATAGACATATTACAGGGCCTTTGGTGATCCTACTGCAATGTTTCTATTTGTTATACCTTATCATCCTGACTAAGAGGTTATCCTTTCACAAATAAGGATCTCTGTGGGAGGACCAGCACTTTATATTGCTGCTGTTAAATCAAGCATTTAAAGATTTATACCCATAAAAAAGCTAGCATTGAATGCTGCAGTTCTATTCTATTTCTGAAGGACTTAGAATGTTCTAAATTAAAAGGTTTACATTTTGCAGCAAATACTGAGTACACCTAATAATCTGACACTTTGAAAAAAGGAATTTTTAACGTTGTTTATACTGATTCAAGAAACTATTAAGAAAACAAAGGAAGCATATGAAAAATATTATTTCCTCAGACTAGATTTTCTCTTAGGTTTTGTCTCTTACATACTGGACTGCAAGTCTCAGCTATGGAAAACCCACCCAGAAGCACATGAAGTTGCTAAAAGTATCACAGTCTCATCTGTGGATGACAAAAGTAGCATAAAAAAGGAAGAAACAATAAATAGGGAATATGGTCAAGGCACCCAGATTACACTCTGGATGTAACAGCTGTTTTCCCTGAAGAACTGAAAAATGTTAGCAAGTAAATGCAAAAGATTTCTGACATTTACAGGTAATTTTCCCTATCGTCACATGACTGAAAGATGACTCAAGCCCTTCCATGAAGTTTTTCAGGAAGGCATGACCTGCTTTTTATATTTTTAAATCTAAAGTGTTTAATTTAATTTTATTTAAATTCTCATTAAAGAGAACTTACTGTTCAAAATAAAACAAAAAAAGCCATAAAAAGAAAACAGAAACTTTAGGACTCGCAGATAATATGCATTATTGAATTTGCAAAATACATACAGTATGAATCAGAGTGAAGTAATAAAACATAAGAAAAAAATGATAAAAGAAACAGAGAATAAAATTCTGAAACATGAGGAAATAGAAACTTCACATCTCAACCTCCAATAGAAAGACAAAGTGGTTGAAGAAAAGCACAATCTTACAAGTCTGTGCATAGGGGAAAGACAGGGAGGTGACAAGCAGTGATTTTTAAAACTCTATTCCAACATCAGAGGATAAAAGTGAGTGCATAATCTGCCATTGAATGAAGAGAAGGGAAAAGATCAGTATGGAAATATCTGACTTTTTCTCTCCTCTCTTTTGTTGGTTCCTATTGCTTTATTTCTCTACCATCCGATTATTTATTCCCATGACAAACCAGGACTGGAGGACTTACAGAATATAATCTGTACATTATTTGCTGATTCTACTCTAGCTGTTGTCTGCAGGAATGCAAATTTCTACCAGAAGAATTTTAAGCCCTTCTGTTATAGAGACCTTACTGCCTTCCTGCACAAGTTCAGCAACCTCAAGAGGGGAAGCAATAGCTTCTAATTGCAGTTACCTCCTAATGAAAACTTAAAATAAAAATTAAAATTTTCAGAAAATGCCTTTTCCTAAAGCATCTCTGCAAAACTAATAGTCTCCCAGAGTTACTGCAGAAGCTATACATTGATATTTCTGCCCTGAAGTCTCAGTATATAAAGATTTATTCACATAATGATATGTTTAAAAATAAATTATGAACACATAAGATTTTTATATTGAGACTTCCCTGCATACAGATTAGTTTTTTGAAATTCTGCTGATCTAACTGTTCTTGAAAATGCTTCCTACTAGATTTTAACTTAGTAAAATCTCTTGCCTGCTTACTTTTAGTCTGTTTTACTCATTCGATCATATGAAAGCAGTTGGAGCACAGTGGGACCTGTAGAACTGATTTTGACTCTAAGTAAATCAAAAGGAAGAGCAGCATTCTGCTAGGTCCTTCTATAAGAAAATTCTAAACGAGGAAATTTTTTTGTTTCATCATGCCAGGTGCATTTTACCAAAACGAATTGCTATGAATTGCCTGGTATTTTTGAATATGCCCATAGGACATACTTACATGTTACTTTTGATTTGCTAGATAGTCAATTACATTCTGAATACACAGATACCACTGTTTAGCATCTTTTATTCCTGATTTTTTTTTACTTTTGTTATAAATAACCCTAAGACCATTTTATTTATCTTGCAACATTACTTCATATGCTATGTACTTGGTCTAAGCAAAAGACAAAGGTAGTTAAGAATACACCATCACATTCAGAACCTAGGCACAAAATTTAGATAATTTAGAATTTCTTTGAGTAATGAAGCATTTATTGGAAGGAGAAAGCAAAATATAATAGGGAAGATATCTGGGTTTTGAAGCTGTATGTGACTAGTTTACGTTGAACAAAACAGCCAATTCCAGTTCTAGTTTTACCATTTGAAAGGAAAAAGCACTAAACTCAGAATGGAAGAGTTCTGGTTTATTTGTTTTGAGTTTGTTTTTCAGCATGAACCCATTCCTGTTGTGGTTATACCAGACTGATCTATCTATCTTAAATCTAGTTTGGGTGTAAATAGAATAAACTGCAGTCACAGTCTCACTCCAGTGTTAGCATACCTGAAATTTCCATAAGAATGCAGATTAACACAATTTATACTACTGGGAATGGGTGAATCATTTAAGTTTTAGCATAACAACATCTCTCTTATTCAATAGCTTAACCCTATCAAAAGCCATAGACTAAATGTTCTGCCACCAAACTGATTGCAAACTTATTGATATCATATTTGAAAGCTTTGAGGGTTGTATTGTTCTATTATCTCTGCTCATCTGTTACTATGACAAAGGTTTCCTTTTGCTTCTGCAAGACAAAATTTAGTTCAATCCTTTGAAACAGATGTTCCTTTCTAGGCGATAACTGGTGGCACAGTATGTGGAGTTCAGTTTCTCACAAGTGTCATGAATACTGCAGTCATAGGCATGACAGAAACCACATGGAAGGTATTTCATTTACACATAACTGTGGAGTAGATGTTTAGATTATGAGGAACCATGGAAAACTATTTCCTACAGCCTCATACATCACAGGGCCTGAAAAACCTTCCAGAAATCTAGAATGTAGTCAGGACTCAGTAATAAAGACTGACAGTTACAGTTATTACGTGCCGTAAGAAAGTATTGGTTACTGAGTATGGGAGACGCACTTACTTTGTCTCCACAGAAATGTTTTTGTTTTAAAAGTTACAGCCACCTCTGCCCCCTAACTCTCTTTACCCTGGAAGGAAGCGACAGAAAGAAGGGTCAACATAGCTTGGTTCATTCTTCCTATCTATGCGTTCTAAAATCTCCAAGAAATACATGAAGAAAGAAAAGGGATTCTCTCAGTTCCCAGTCCCTGGCTCCATTTAAAAAAAAAACAACTTTTTGTGGAAAAAAATCAGTGTTTCTAGATTCTTATTGTTAACCCAGACACTTCATGCTACATTAGTACTATAATATTTTAATATTAGACATGGTGTAAATAATAAATATTTATTAAGTTGCAGTTACTATAATGGAAAATTCCCAGTCAATGTTTACAGCAGTCTAAACTACCCCATATCTAAAATAAAATCCAAACCAAACCCGCTCATTATACCTTTGTATCTGTGTGTGTATATATATATATATATATATATATATATATATATATGTATTCATCTTTGAGATACATATATGGCTTGGAAAAGACAAGTTGCTGCTAAGTCAGGTAACACTTAAAATCAGTATTTTATGCTAAATGCAATCAAACCACTTTCTCAGATGGTGTGTTGTCTAATTGTTTTCACTTCTTCCCACTCACAAGCATTCCTAGCTCAGGCTAATTTCTGGTCATTTCTTTATAGAACCATTGTTTAGAAGTTCATGTAGGTATATAAAGCTGAAATGTAAAAAAGATGGATGTTGTAGCTGAGATTTAGTATGTATTAATTCCCAGCCATAAGTATGCAAAATAATTGATACCAAAGTTAGATGAATATTGGGAGTTGGAACCACAATAGCCTTTCTTGTGTTCATAAGTACTTGTTGTTTTAGGACAGGACAAGGACAAGCTGTTTTACTTAAAAATATTAATTTGCAACTAGCTTAAAACACATCTATCCTCCACAGTGAGTACATTATAAAACAAAACAAAACAAAACAGGATAATGGTTGCCTATAATGAATAATTTAAGTAAGATATGATGATAACAGGTTTATTACTAGATATACACCATTTTTCTCTGTTTCTTTTTGTACTACCAAAATAACCTGAACAGAATGAAGAAAGTGTTTGTGGATTTTTTACTATTTTAAATACTCAGGTCATTATTAAATTATTGCATTAATCAAACTCATTTTTGTTTTCTTTTATCCTTTTTTTAACACAGTTTAGTTTTTTGAGCCCCTCCTCAAACTATCATTATATTTAAAGCACATCTCTTAGACAGATTAAATAAATGAGTGTTAGTAACTCATTAAGTAGACTCTTCATGCATTTTAACGTCACAGACAATTTGAAAAGATCATAATCATAATACACTATTATCTCTCTACCCCTGTTGAATAGCACAGCTGCAGAATGGGAAGATATCTTTGTTGAAACCTCTAGTGAGAAAATCAATTATATTATTTTTGCCACAGATAAAAGTGTTTCCTATTTATACAGTGCTTTCTTTTTTTTCAATTTTCTTTGCAAATCTGTGACACTCACATATGAATGGTTTGCAAATATAGCCAAATTTGAAAGAAATATTTGTCTAACACTACCCAGCAATAAACAGATGAGTTAACGAAGCCTAAAGAAATTCTACAAGCTCTTCTGATATATGTGAAGATTTTGGTCAGGCAGATAAGATTATGTTGAAAGACAAGAAAAGTGTAAGCTCCACTGTCCAGACCTGAAAACCCATTTCATGTTTTTGAAGAACACCCCAATCCTTTGACTGTAAAGGAAATTCTGTAAACAATGAATATCAATGAATAGCAATGTTTTGCTATTAACTGTTTCATCAGGAGTATGAAGCGGCCTTGGGTGCATGTAACTGCAAACCATGCAAACACCATGTGCTAGGATGCAATACACCACTATTGAGCAAAGTATCAGGCCAGAGACATTTTAAATTTGAAGATGAGTCTTTGTCAATGCAATCCATAAAATCATGGAATCATGGAATCATTAAGTTTGGAAAAGACCTCCAAGATCAACAAGTCCAACCTTTGACCAAACATCACCTTGTCAACTAAACCATAGTTCAAAGTGCAACATCTAGTTGTTTCTTGAACACTTTCAGGGCTTGTGATTCCACCACTTCCCTGGGCACCCCATTCCAATGTTTGTTAACACTTCCCATGAAGAAATTCTTCCTCGTGTCCAACCTGAACATCTCTTGGGGCAGCTTAAGGCCATTTTCCCCTTGTCCTGTTGTTAGTTGCCTGGGACAAAAGGCCAGCCTTCTTGAAGGTAGTAAGGTCTCCCCTAAGCTTCATTTTCACCAGGCTAAACAACCTCACCTCCCTCAGTTACTTCTCATATGACTTACTCATAGGCCATGTACCTGACATATATGAATGTCATACATTATGGTCCTAGGCACAAGACAATAAACATGAAGCTATAACAATGTCTTTGTTTTGGTTATATCTGTTTGGTAAATTCCTACTAGAAGCCACTTCTCTAAGGCAGAGTCTGCTCACAGCAACTGCCGGATGTTAAGTGTTTTGGCAATTTCTTGTTGATAAAAAGCTCAGTCTCAACATGCCTCCCAGATGCTCATAATCCTGAGGTAACTATAAAAACCAGTTCTTTCATCAAACATGTTAGCTACACATTCTTACATTCCAGAAATAATAACTGCTCAGGCAGTTGAAATTCTCAAATTAGTTTCAATACATGGTTTGACCTGCATAAAAATAAATAATGTGCACCTTTTTTTCATGTTTTTGCATTACGTTCAGCTAATGAAGACAAATGTATTAATTTGTTTTATTTACAGGAGAACTGAAGCTCAGCACTTTTATGCATGTATAAGTGATGAATATTACAGTTCAGATTGTATGAAGGATTACAGACTAAGTGCAGGCAAGCAGAAGAAAAAGGCGTCCTGTCTTGGTACATGGTTTCCTATTTATTTCTACAGAGACAGATTTGTTTATATGTCTCATCTCCAAGGACCGGTAAAAAATTCTCATATTATGCATTTTGTATGGTCTGAAGGTAATAAGTAGCTTCAAGAGAGCTAGGGTGCCTTAACAATAAAAACAAATTGTTACCTAGAATTATTATTATTATTACTACTACTACTTTAGATCTTGAAAACTATAGGCAGGGGGAAAATATTTGTATGATGAGTATTCATATCCAAAGTGCAAAAAAAAAATTGATATTAACTAAGAGTATATAATATATACATATACATAAGGAAATATGCACCGTTTTCAAGTAGAGTACTGGATTGTGAGATGGAAATTTTTCTCCAGGAGCAGTACTTTACAATAGGTTTTAAAGATGGCTCAGATATTCTCAGAGTCCCACACAATATCAGCAGGAAATAGCTACTGAGTTTGAAATCACAACAATGATTAAATTGACAGCCAGGGTTGACTGTTGGGTTTAGTACTTTACAGAGGAAATCTGTGAATACATTTGCAACAATTAAAATTTTAAACTTCTGAACAATTCACTATTTTCAGATATGTGGAATTTTCTTTCAGTTGCATCAACCAAGTGTATCGTTAACAACTTTGGGAACTAAATTTTTTATATAATTTACCTGTTATTCCTTTCAGTTTTGAAGCTGCCTGCTTTTTGAAAGGTTTCTGTATCATTCATGTCTATGGCTTTGCTGGTTTTACATATATATATTTAACCATAGATGTGTAAAAAGAACAGACCTTCTGTTTACCAGCCAGCATCAGACACAACAGAGTTGCTGGAAGAGTAGAAGCAAATCTCACTAACTGTCTCTGTGGAGCCTAGGGTGTTTTACTTTTATTTCTTCAAACAAGGTAACATGTAATTCTGATTTTAGAAAATTGTTTAATGTTTAAGAGAAGTAACAAAACTATTGACAGAAAAAAAAAACCTGCCTATGTCTCCTGGGAAAAAAATGTCTACAATTATGTTCTGCATTGATCGCTGACTGCCATATGCATGCATTAGTTGAAACAAATATGCCAGTAATGCTCAGTCATCATGCTCACTAGCATTGTTTTCTAGTCTTGTCTGAGATTTAAGTAAAGTTTTCAAAACGACTCTTCAAAACATGTCACCTTTTAAGTTTGGTGGAGGTGTGAAAAGGGAATTATGTCAGGATGCAGAAAGCAGCCTTAGCTACAGTAAGGACTTAACTTCAAAGAGTAAGGAATGTTCATAAACACCAAATAGTTACTTTTGAAAGGAACCACAGGATCTCTTCCTCTTTCTTTTCTAAATGTATTTAATACAAGCCACTATTACCATTTCTCATGGCTCTCTTGCTATCATAATGTTCTTTGATTCTTAGTCTAGACCTCCAGGAGAAAAGAAAATGAAGCAAAAAAAAAAAAAAAAAAAAAAAAAACCCCCATTTGAANAAAAAAAAAAAAAAAAAAAAGAAGCACCAATGTGAAGAGGATATGATGCTCAAGTTCTGCAAACTTTGAGATAGAATAAATGGAAGGTATTGGAAAAAAACCAGTTTTAAACATATGGAAAAGTCACTGACAGCTCCCCTCTGCACTGCACCTACTCACATCTGTTAAACTACAACTGTTTATTTCTGCTGCTGAGAGATACATTAGACCTTTCTGAAATTACCAGAAAGCAGGAAAGTCTCTCAGGATTGTCTTCAGACTTGGCCTAACAGCTGGCTGTGCAGAAACCCCATTTTCTCTTCCGCATCCTCGTTTGCCTGCTCTCACTTCTTCCTTCATACTCGGAATACTTCCAGCCTCATTAACAGCTATGTAGACAAATATGAAGCAAAATAATTTTATGTAAAAAAAAAAAAAAAATATTATCAGTATTCTGCTGGTTTAGTTCACTAAACCAGCTCAAATAGCTGTCAGTTTTTGCTAAGTACAGCAGCCCTATGGCGGTTTGACATGACAGTGAAACTTCTGCCTTACTTTTGTTATTCACATATATTAGAGATAGAACTGTTATGCCTGGGGGGCTTTATTTTGGTTTTTGTTTGTTTGTTTCTTCTTTTTTAATTATTTAATAAATTATCTGGTTCACAGATAAATATAAATCTTTTCTATCCCTGTTGTTTCTAATAGAAGTAAATTAAAATTAGAAGAACAGGCTGAAAATGTGCAGGAATATTTGTGCACATGTGCAGGACCAGTGAAGAGCACTATAGATTGGAAGCATTAAGAATGTAAAAGTCTCTTTTCAAACACTTCTTTAGGGAAAAAGTCTTTTCCTCCAGATCTGTCTCCAAAAAGCAGTTAGAAAAGCAACAAAGAACTTCATCTTCTTACCAAGAAGAAAATACTTTGCCAGAACTGAGCATTGTTAAGAATTGAAGTAATGTGATTGGTCTGATTGCCTACACTAAAACATATTGGGAATACTGAAGTAAGGTGAAGTGATTAAAATATAACATTCCAATCCAATCCTTTTGTTGCATCTAGTAACCTCCTCCAAGTGTAAAAGCAAACAGAAAAAAAAAAAAAAAAAAAA
>VZTJ01005044.1:316724-353726 GCA_013397795.1 Orthonyx spaldingii
AAAAAAAAGGAGGAGAGGAAAGAGATAGAGAAAAAAGGGTAAGGGGCAAAAGGAAAAGGGAAAGAAAAAAAAGAAAAAGAGAAAGCGAATTGCATCATAAATGGCATCCAAGGAATAGAATAGAAGAGAACATAATAGAATATTTCAGTTTAAAGGGTCCTACAACAATCATGTAGTCCGGCTGCCTGACCAATCCAGGCTGACCAAGTAAAAGCATAATGGTAAGGACATTGTCCAAATGTGTCTTAAAGCTTGATAAGCTTGGGGCATCAACCACCTCTTTAGAAAGTATATTCCAGTGTTTGACCACCCTCTGGATAAAGAAATGCTTCTTAGTGTCCAGTCTAAACCTCTCCCGGTGCAGCTTTGAACCATTCCCACACATCCAATTCAGAAACGCTGCTGCAAATATCAAAACTCTAAAAGCTAGACAAAACATAACGGAAAACATCTTACACATCTATAGGATGATTATGTGTAATTCATACACTTACAAAGCATTCACTGTTATTTTATTTTTGTTTTACAGGCAAGCCCCAGAAGTAAACTAATTTTTAGATCATTACAACAACAACAGGCTGCAAAATCTGTCTGGAGTAATAAATGCAGCAAGAAAGGGTGCTGACTGAACTCTAAAGGGAGAGTTAAGACTATTCTTTTCACTTGGTGTTGCATATTTAGGAAATGAATCATTTATTTGTTTATATTTTTAATACATTAAGTTGTGATATTTGAAATTACAAGCATCTATTAAAAGATCTGTCTTGATTAATTTATATTCCCCACTGTGCCTGATTTAAAATTTTCTATATTTAGAAACATGTCCCTAAAAAAAGGCACATAGGGAAATATTTTGTAAAATACATGCATTAAAAACATGGTCAGGTGAGTTAAAAAATTTCAGCTTTTTTAAAAAGCTTTTACTGTGAATATTTCTTATAGGTCACTCCCTAGAGACAGAACAGTTACTATAAATCAGCTGAATCTATACATTGTTACTGGCTACAACATGATTATTAACTGTTATACATTTGCTGATTAAACTATGTATTTGTTTAAATTCTCTTTGAATTCTGCAACCTATCACTGAGGTAGGAAGAACACTTTAATTTATTAATGGCTTAGATAAATATAAATAATTCATGAAGTCATATTCCTAGAGAAAGTATCAAGCAGCAGATCATAAATTATTGTCTGAAACTCTTTTTTTCTGTAGTGAAAACTTTAATTTAAGTGAGTGGAGTGTGAAATACTCTTTCTAGATTCTATGTCTGATGAAATTATATGAATTTTGCTGTCTTCAAAATGCATATACTCCAACCAACATTTTAATTATATGCTACACAGGTGACTGAAATTCAGAAAAAATTACAAAAGAAAGGAAACTAACCTCACTCTTGGCTCTGATTTTACAAAAATAACATTAAAAACTATTAAGATTGGCTACATTAAGCAAAAGCACATAAAGAAATTTCTACATGCAAGTGATCTGCATATTGCCTTAGTTGGCCAAAGAGATTTTTTGCAATTCATATGTGAATGGGCACATGTTTGAGAATCTCTTAGAACAATGTACTGTTAAAAATATGGTTTTTTGTGTGAGAGGCAAAAATATCTGTAAAAAAAGACATTTTATTTGATATTTCATTTGAATTTACAGAAAAGAGAACTTCACTTGAAAAGGCACTTCTGAATCAACAGAACGTGAGAACCTTGAAGCTTTGTTTCTTGCTTCGAACTTAAGTGAGTGTGCTGATATCTGGAGCCTGCAGCCAATGCATCTCTGCTGGAAGGCTGTTTATTTTATTTATATATTTTTCTTTGTGACATGTGAGGTATAACTTGCTTGCATCACAGTAGCTGCCAATTTTCTATTGTGAATTTATAAATATACCCTGTGAAGATCTATTTTATGTACTTATATGAATAAATTTTCCTACATGTACCTGTGTTACTATTGTAAGTTATTTCAGGTTTGGTATAATGGGCATTTCTATAAGACCTGGCAATGAAATGCTGGAAATGTTGACCCCAAAATACATCATTTGCTCTCATTCATGTCCTGAGAGATGTATTTTGTCACTATACACAGTGAAGAGTCTCTATATAGTCAGGAGAGTGTACTTTTTTTTTTTTTTTTTTAACAGTTTTAGAGTTAACAATTAGCTTTCAAAGATCTGAATGTTAAACTCTTTCCAGAATTTTTCAGGACATCTTAGTAGTCCATCCATATGGAAGAGCCAGTGATACAGAGAGTGATATGCTCGAGAAGTAAGAGTCATAGTTTGATCACTGCAAGTGAAAAGTTAGACAAAAAACCTTGTAAAAGTGAAGAGAATCTTGTAACAGATTCAAAGATTCTTCTCATTATATTTTGCAACCGAGCCATTATTAATATTACTAGCAGAATTTGATTGTATTAACTGCACTGGGAGAAAGGATAAAGAAATGTGTATTTCACCTTTTTCTCAAACTTTTTTTTGCCTCACCATTATGGGCTGTTAAAGGAACATCACTGCTACACCACTAAAGCTGCCTCTTAATCTAATTCTGCAGTTTTCTGCAACTCAGCAACAGAGAAACATTAGAGAAATGACTAGCTCTAATTTCTTCTATGCACCATATCTCTCAAACACTACTTTCCATTTTGTATTTCTTAAGAGCTAGAAGAAATATATGCAATTTTTTGAGATTACTTACACATACCATTTTTCATTTTCAAAATGTCAAAGGCATTACTTTGCATATCTCTCCACACCTACAGAATTTGTCTGGCATATACAGACAGGATAGTCCTCATCTGCCATATAAAGGCAGATGATCTGAAAGGAACATGTTCAGTAGATGTATTCATATGGAATCAGTTCAAAATATTCACTTGTCAGCCATCTATGTGCTCCAGGTTCAACATAGAAGCAAATGGCAATTCAGTAGCAAATCTGCCCAAGCCAGATGGGAAGTGGCCTGCTGTCAAACATGCTGAAGAGAAACAGGAATTTAGAAGAGAAATAAGAACCTGAAACCATCCCAGCGAGATGAAGTATGATTTTTCCAAAAGATGATTTCAACTATGTTCCTTCCAGTTGGAAAGTAGAAAATAGAAAAGGAAAAAAAAAAAAAATGAAAAAGAAAAGTGAAAAATAGCTTCACAGACCATTAAGGCTTTAATATAAAGTGCATAGAAGCTACATTTCTAACCTTTCATGTGGTTCAATTAACATGAGCAACGATGTTAATAAATATTCATTATGGACAATAGCATTTGTCACTGTGTTTTACAGTATGTTGATCATAGAAAAGTCACATTAACTGTGTTTCAATAGGACATAAAAAGTAGATTGCTGGATAATTCAGATTTTCTTGGAAAAAATGCTGCGATTTCTGTTTGATAGGATGACCATAAGCATGTGGATGTATCATAAACATTTAGGAACTCTTCACAGTGGTAAATTTATCTCAACTGAGTTTTATTCAAGAACAAACCAAATTTTAAACACCTCTACCAAGCACAATGGTGAAATGGGGAATTGAAACTACTAGACATGATAAGAAACACTTTAGAGTATCTGTAATGGAAAGAACTACCCTGTTTACTCAAACGGTTTGTTCTCCCTCCCTCCTCCTCTCCCACTACCTCTTTGTTCATTTCCTTTTGGTGTCTTTCTCTTTTTTTTTTTCCTCCTTCCCTCCCCTCCTTCCTCCCTTGAACATCAATATTCGATGGTGAGGTGAATATCCCCAGAAAGACAAATTCCAACCACTAAAAGAAATTTATGTGCATTTCTAATAGGTAACTGTAGATGATAACATATCCATATTATTAGAATGTGATTGAAATTAGAAATCAACTATACACCATGTTGACAACTATATGCAAATAGTTTTCCTCTCTAATAGATTCACTGATGAAATGAACTGGCAAAAGAGTGCTTCCTGATAAAACATGCCGGAATAAAGGAAAAAAAAAAAAAAAACAAAACCCTTGCACATAGATCTTCAAACTGGAAGATAAAAAACAAGCAAATAAATGCTCTCTAGCAAAACAAGTGTTATATCTTAGTTACAAAGCTATAAAAAATGTTGTGAAGATAGAAAACAAAACAAACATAACCCGTTACAAGGTTCTCCCTTATCTGTTCCAAAGTATCAGTTGCTATCAGACATCTCGTCCCAGGTCTGTTCTTCTGTTTTCATTGTAAATCAAGTTTTTTTAGCCTAGCACCAGAGATGGCTGACTGAAAATTACTTCTGGTATATATGAAACTTTTGTTTTAATTTAAAAATGTATATCATGAGAATCAGTCACTGTATGCATAATTTACCAAATTCACTTTCCCTAGTTTATATTTCACTGCTGCAAAGATACCACACAGAATTCTGCCTTGTACCTATTTCAATCACTGTATCTTGTTGATTTTAAAGACATACACTGATTCTGATGATCCTGTTTTGTGACAAAAGTACATAGTTTCCAGTTTCCTTCATCAAAGTTACATTTTAGCAATCTAAACTTTTTTTACTTCACCAATGCTTTTAGAGGAACTAAAATAATCATGTAAACTCATATTTTGCTTCTCCATTTTTTTTGGAAGGAACTGATACCAATGTACTGCCTGATCCACTGGGTTTTTATCTCCTAATCTTGCGCAACTTTCTTTCTCTAAATTTAAAATATTAACATCATGAGCAGAGAGCTTTTACTGCAGTACTCTAAACCGGTGCTATATTTGGGTGGTTGCATTTTCCAGGTGATTATCTTGTCATAAACTGATAGCATATTTTTCTGTTAGGAACGCTTTTAGCTCTTTTTCTTGCATCTACTTAAACTCAAGGAAATTATGTTCTTGCTAACTATTATTCTATTGCCTTCAAAATAATCAAGATATGTTGCACCTACTTCCTTTGGAGCTGTTCTCCAAAAGTAACCATATCCTTTCTACTGTAGTCAACATAAGACCTGTAACAACTGTATTCTACAAATTTAACCATATGTGCAAATAGTTCTGCAATTTCAAGTCACTATTCCAGGAGATTGACTGGATTTTTTGCAAATTTTGCAGATGACATCTCTATCTTCCCAACACCATGCCTATAACACCATATGAAGTTTAAAAAGGGCAAGTGCTGGACTCTGCACCTGGGGCAGGGCAACCCTGGTTGTGTGTATAGACTGGGGAACAAGAGGCTGGAGAGCAGCTCTGTGGAAAGGGACCTGGGGGTTCTGGTCAGAAGAAAGCTGCATGATTCAGGAGTGCCCTGGCAGCCGGGAGGGCCAACCCTGTCCTGGGGGGCATCAGGCACAGCATCACTAGCCGGGCAAGGGAGGGGATTGTCACACTCTGCTCTGCACTGGAGCGGCCTCACCTCAAGTACTATGTGCAGTTTTGGCCACTGCAATATAAGACATTAAGCTATTAGAGAGCGTCCAAATGAGGGCCACAAGGATGGTGAAGAAGCTGAAGGAGAAGCCGTATGAGGAGCAGCTGACGACACTGGGGCTGTTCAGACTGGAGGAGAGGAGACTTAGGGGAGACCTCATTGCAGTTACAACTTCCTCGTGAGGAGAAGTGAAGTGACAGACACTGGTCTCCTCTCTGTGGTGACCAGTGACAGGATTGGAAACAACATGAATCTGTCAGTGGACAGTTAGGTTTGATATCAGGAAGTGTTTCTTCACACAGAGGGTGGCTGGGCACTGGAACAGGCTCCCCAGGGAAGAAGTCACAGCAGCAAGCCTGACAGAGTTCAAGAAGTGTTTGGACAATGCTCTCACGCACATGGTGTGATTTTCAAAGTGTCCTATTCAGGGTCATGAGTTGGACTCAATGATTCTGATGGGTCCCTTCCAACACAGCATAATCTGTGATTCTATGATTCTATGAACACAAGTAGTTCTGCATTGTTCTGCTTGGAGACAAGCTGCTTCTCAAATAGGCAAAAGCAATAATATATTCTTTGTATGCGAAGCCATTATACTGCAGTTTTCCAAGCACTTGACAAGTTACTCTTAGGATTATTAACTCTAAAACTGTGTTACTCAATTGCATGTCTATAAACTTCTTTCATAGTCATTAAATAACGATGTAATCTACTTCTATAGATATAACTATGGTGTGAGTTCTTTTAAAGTCTCCAGAATTATTTTTCCTGTAGAAATGGGATTGGCTATAATGCATGAGACTATTTTGCATTATCTACTGCTCTGTAATACTTTTTAGCTTCAATAAAGCAAAATATTTAACAAAACTGTTCTGACAGACACCATGGAAATGCTTCTTCATAAGGATTCCTTTCAAATGTATGTGCAAACTATGCATCATTCTAGCAGAGGCTGCACAATCCCTTTCCTCTGAGACTGTGCACCTAACACACAGGATACAAACTCATTATAAATGACAGCTCTCTCAACAGCATTTTATAGATACTACCTAAATATTGGATTAGTGCCGTATTCTTAGCTGCTCTGGGAAAGCCCCAGATGCTGTTTTGTTCTACCTTCATTTGTTTTGTGAAAAATTTTACTTTACATCCTATTTTACATTTTGTTCTATTTCCCTTTATGAAGATGTCATATTTTTTTCAGACCTTTCTTCAACTTCTTTTGTTAAGTTTAACACTGTTTCAACTCTTAGTTTATCTCCTTTGGTGACCACTGAATATCCTGTAGGTATGTCCTCTATTTGTTTCATCTTGATTCAAGACAACTGTCAGCTCATATATCCCCTTGTACAACACTATTATTTCTCTTGTCACAGATAATCTGTTGTTACTTGGAATCTTGTGGATGAATAAGAGCCAAATAATGTCTTTGATATGACTCAAAGTTAGTGAAGAAATAGTGCCTACTCTCCCCATACAGAGCAGGGGACAAAGACAAACAGACAGTTAACTTCCTTGCCCCTTTACATTCAATACTTCTTCCCCTAAACTTAAACTCCAGAATTCTGTTTCTGAATTTATCATTGTTTTAAAGCTGCTTTCTCTGGTGTTTATGTTTCTCTGACTTACACATAAACAGAATAATTTCTAGAGTGTTTTGGTCTCTCTGATTCCTATCTGTTTGGTATTTCAATGTTCACTTAAGTTTCTGGGGCATGCTTCAGATGTTTCACAAATTTGCATGTAGATTATTCAAGGATTTTAAACTATCCTTAAGATTTGATTTTCTCCATACTAAACCTAAAGGGAAGGTATAAATAACAAAATAACAAAAAAGTTTATATATCAGAAGATGCAAGGTACCAAAAAACTGCAGGACCGAAGTCCAGCCCGTTCTGTCATTTACATGTCTACTGCAATACAAGAGCCAGAATAGAACAGGGTGGAAAAATTGGTATGAATAAAAACTAGATTCCTAACAACTAACTATTCAGAGTGAACAGAATCATAATTTCTTCAGCAGGTATCCATTACATAGAAAATTACTGAAATAATGAAAATTTCAAAGAGGTTATTAAAGTAGCAGTAAATATGTGCAATATATAGGCAAATCTATATTTGATAATACTAGATACCTTTTTATCCAAGATATTCCAGTAAACTTTATTTCTATATATTCCTTTCCATGTGCTTGATTTAAAGTATTGGACACAACTTTCACAGTACAATGATTTAGCATATGCTATCAACACAGATAAAAACAGTATAAAATATAACACCTACCTGAGAAAAAATAAGAACATATTCACATCAATCACAAAACAATAAACTATTGTTTAAAATGAAGTTTAAATAAATATTTGTCTTAAAAATAAGCTAACAGAACAACCTTTCACTATTAAATGGAATCATTGTGCAGTACTGAAGTCTGAGTCACAGCATTTTTATTCCCACCTATTCTGAAATCTAAAGCCAGATCTTCATCTCACGTCCTTAAAAAAAATCACTGCACTCAGTGGCAACTCAATTGTTACTGAATCTCATTCCGTGGAATGAGCCAAGCTAGATCTGAGCTAATACCTGTAGTTGGCTTTTAATCTTGCAAATAAAGTTTTATACTTCGTTGACCTGGAAAATACTTAAAGGATTGGAATTTCCATGCCAATATGCAAAGCCATATTCCACAAGGCTAATTCAATATTTGTTTTGTCTGTGGCATGGTATGGAATCTTTCCTCCTCTTTTAGCAATCTCAGTGATTAGCCCTCTCACTTCGGAAGCACCAGCCCCATTTGCTAATGCAAGCCTTCCACTACTGGGACTTCATTCTCCAAAGAGAGTGATCATCATCTTTAAAACTTTTTTTTTATAAAATAAAGTACTGTGAAAAATGCTTTTATTGTTGTTGTTGAACATATGAAAGTCACCATGTAAGATAAATTTATCATATGAAAATATCCAACTATTTATAAAGTAACAACAGATTTCTGTTTGAAAAATACAATAAAATACATAAACTTTGAGAAATATGTATTTTGCCTGGTTGGGAAAGAGAAAATAAAGATAAATGCTAGCAACATAGAGAAAGGAATAGTGTACTGGATTGTTTCCTATGCTACTGCAGCAACTAAGATTAGTGAACTGAGAACAAGTGGTTGACATATCACCTACCCATGGGAGTTCCAACGCCGTAACCTTTGGAATCTATCAGGCCTCCAATCTGTGTTAGGTTACAGTTCCTCTGTGTGACAAACTCAATGGTTGTCGACTCCATTAAAAATGCGTAATCAGAGGTAAGCACGCGTTGGATACCTTCTTCATTACTTTTGACAAGTACTGACTGCCTCCTGCTGCTCATGAAGGCCCACATCTTGTCATAAGTGGAGATTTTGGATTTCTGAAAGACAAATATTAAATGCAATATGAATAAGAATAATGTGCTTATAAGAGTGAAAGCAAATAATTCTCAATTTGCACATTGCTCTTCCCTTGGATTTTACTATATGTCAGGTTTTACCAAGTCAATTTTCTAAGGGTGCCTGTGCTTTCCATCTCATCTGTACTTCTCATCTTCTCTGTATAATAATTAACAACTGGACAGATTGTCAAATGTGAGACAACTGTTGTTGAACTGTTTTTATTGTTCATATGTTTTTATGCAGGAGAAGGGCCTACAAGTACTTCAGGTCAGTGGAAAACTGTTAAGCATTTCACTCTGGAGAAGATAATCAACTATGTTGTTGAGTTTTGTAGGAGAATCTGTGGATTCTGGCACAAGTGAAATTTCATTCATTTCAATCACTCAGCTCAACAGTTGTGAAAATCTAATGCAGTGTGGCAATCTGAAGTAATCAAAGTGCTTACAGATGGCAGTGTATGGAGAAAACAGTTGTGAAGGAGAGGGTGGATAACATTTTATCCATCGTTCATGACAAAAATACTTGGAGAAAGATTTTAGGTAAGAGATAATACCACTCTCTGGTCATAATAATGCTAGCTTACCTTACAGAAATTGACTACTGGAAGTCTTAAAAATTAATATGTGCTTTCTGATTTAATATTTCCAGAAAACAAAGAGCTGTTGTGGTAGGAAGGGAGTCAGTAATTTGGGAAAAAGGAGTCAGTAGTTTGGAAGAAATTGATGCTGTGTAACTGCACAGGAGTTGCTTCCTTTTTTTCACCTGAGTTGCTTTAAAAAGATAATTACCTTCTCTCATTTTTGTAAAACACAGTGCTTAAGAGATCATAATGACTGGATAAACTGAAGGTATTATAAATACTGAATATTTTATATCACATTTGTCCCATTTGTTTAATAATGCTGCAAACTCAAGATGTATCATAAAATGTTCTGTAATATTAAATTTTGCCTACTAAATAAAATGTAGAAATACTGTGTGAGTATTATCAGACTTTTTAAGGTGTATTTCCTCTTCTAATGTCAGCCTTAAATATATTTCTGCCATCAGCTCTGGTAGAAATACTAAGCAAAGATTGACACTATAAATCTTTCTGAAGTTCAGCTGATTGACAGCCAGAAATTTTAACCCAAAAGAGAATTAGCAGTGTATGTGGAATGAAAGAACATTTATTTAGGAAAAAGAGATTACTTTGTCCCCCTACTGAGATGCAATCCAAGAGTTTTTTCACTATGCCTGGGGACTTAGCAAATCAAGCATTTGAACTAAGTGTTAATGCTAACAAAACTGAAGACTTTTAGGGCTCTGCATTATGTGCATTGTTGCTGTACTCAACATAGTCTGGGCCTGATTGCAAAAGATGGTAGTAACAATGAAAGAGGAAAGCAGTTTTCTTCAGAATATTCTGTGAACACATAGAATAGAGAAGACCAAACAGATAGGGTGCCTCCTCATAGTATTTGTTTTTTAAATCAAATAACTCTTGCAAGCATTTAATATTGCATTGTAGCATTATATACTTCAAGCAATGCACATCAGCTCTATAGGAATCTAAGTTACTGTGTAGTGCAGACAGGGTGGAAATAAACGTTTTTCAGTATTTGTAAAATTTTACCAAGAACCAGTATTTAATTCTTTTATCCTACAATCTTTGCCCCAGTAAGTATTTTAGCCACTATAAATAATCTCAGCAATATAAGACATTGGCAGAGAAAACAATTCTATTAAAAGGTTATATGCACATTGCTGACACATGTTGAGGAAAAAAAAAAAAGAAAAAGCCAAATAAGATACAATAAAAAAAAAAAATGAACTGTAATACATATGTATTTTTCTACTTTTGTTGAGAAAAAAATAAACTCTGGGATGAAAATATATTAGCAAGGAGAATGGTTGTTTTCCACTCAGTCATTAGAACATGTCAAAAAATTACAATATCCTTAAAGGACAGAGTGTTTATATTATATTAATATATTAATATATTGTGTTTATATTATATTAACTGATTTAATCTGTTAGGATGAAGCCATTGCTATGACTGAAAAGAAAAGAAAAAATGTCATGAACAAAATCAGAGAATGCTCCTGCACAGAACAGCTCATTTACTGGAATAATGAAAACAAAAACATTAAAACAGTCTACACATGATTAATGAGATTTTGGAAGAGAACACAAAACCTAGAAGAACAGTGCACATGGCTCACCAGTGTAAAGTTAACAGGGGTGACAGAAGGAGCACAAAAAATGAATGTTTTTGCACTACTTCCTTCCACCCCTAAAAGCTGGAATTATGCCAGGGAAAAATGCCATTCTACTTCTGAACCCTATGTTTGTTTGTTTTTTTTAATGAACAAGAGATTTTTTTCAATCTTAAATTAAAAAACCTTCATCATTTGATTTAGGGAAATACAACCACAAATAGTTTCCCTGTGTTAGCCAAAATGTCCAGCAGACTCATTGATGAAAATCAAAAAGAACAATCAAAAGCATCAGGAGTTCATTTGACATCAAATTAAAGAGAATGACACTCCAATATGCTTCTTGTGGTTATGACTGCATCATTCATACTGTTAGAAGCAGATGCTGCAAATTTACATTATTACATTCCACCTTCTTTCACCGTGTACAAATTAATCTGGTTAATCAACCTACATACTCCATCAATGAAGTCTATTATTTTATCTGGTTTAGTTCACCATATTGTTTCATCTTACTGGAAATCACTGTTGGGAAATCCAACCTAACTTGAAATCGACCAGAAATGGTGTCTGTATAAGATAACTTGTGGTGACATGATTTACCATGCTTGTGTTCCCTCAGGAATACTGGGGACAATGCAGAGTAGCAAGAAAAGCTGCCTATGCCTTGAATTTCACTGGAAGAAAAAGAACTAGCTAATAGAAAAGCTGGAAATGAAAAGATTAAACAAATCTAGAAACTCATCTCAACATCAAACCTGATGAGTAAAATGGTAGCTCTCACAATGACATTCAGAGGATGCTGTCAGTGTCATAGTCAGCATTCATACATTAAACATCATTGGAAGATAACTGTGCTTGTCAGAGACCACAAATGGAACCATGGCAAAGGCTCTAAGTTAGTCATAGTCTAATGCTATGTATGAATATGAGTCTGGAAACAGAATGAGTCATTGTCAGTAATGTGTTACTTACTCCTCCATCCTACAGCACTGGTTTGGAGAGAAATATTTGAGCAGTGGGACTCGGGAGCACAAGGTTAGAAAAATATCAGGATGTTGAATAAATCAGAGAATAAACAAGGATCAAAATATGTGGAGGCAGACCTCATGATACAAGTCAAGAGTGGATAAATGTACAGTAAAAATGTACCAGGCTAATTCTGATGTTTCTCTACAAAGGAAAAATTACAGCTCCATTAATGGAGATTTTTAATTTAATGATAGCTTACAACTTCTTTCCTGGCTTCTAAAAGCATTTAGGTGCCACAGAAAATGCTTCAGATTTGCTTTCACCCATGCAATATTTAAACTCAAAAGAAGCTGATGTAAGTAAGGAAAGATTGAAGGTAATTAAGATTAAATGTTGAGAAAAAAAATTTTAAAAAGTCAGCAACCCAGTTCTGATATATTTTATGAAAGCACTCTCCACCACATGAGAACTAAATCATCATAATCATTATGTCAGGAAAAAAACCCACAGACTCCCAATCCTACTACAGTATTTTCAATTTATGACACCGCATATAAGAGTTTTGTGACTTGTTTTCCTGAGCATTGCATGCTTAGTGGACACAAGTCACTTTTCTTAAAGTTGATTCATGGGTTTTTTTAAAGCCAAAGGAGAAATGTGTATTCATTCTAACCTTCTGTAATGGACAGACTATGAAACGTGACTTCTGAATGACTTCACCAAGTTCATCACTTATGCGCTTGCAATGACAAAAAGAATTACATATGAAAAGAGATGTCAAAAGACCAATCTGTATGAGCCTTATCAAGGTGTCCAATATGGCCTCTCAAAACACCTTTGATGATAACCTGGAAGGAAAAGGACTGGACAGATGGAACAGCTACAGGGGGAGAAATGACAAAGAAAGTGGTAGTTAACAGCTCAAGGCCAGATTACCATCTTGTCAAGATTTGAGTCAGTCCTAGACCTGATACTACTCAGTATCTTTACAAACAGCTTGGAAAATGATATTGAAATCACCCTCATCAAGTTTGTAGATGACATGAAACAGAGAGGAGAGCTAGAAATACTGAAAGGAAGAACTACCATGCAGATAGGTCACAACAGGCTTGGAAATTAGTATAACAGGAAATGCATGAAGTTTAAGAAAGGTAAATTCAAAGTGTGTCCTGAGAGAAAGTGATCCCAAGCATCCATACTAGCTGGGAATTTACTGGTGGGAGCGAATCTTGCCCGAAAAGGACTTATGGTCCCAAGCAGGCAGCTAGCGGAACATAAGTAAGCAGTCTATCTCTAAAGCAGGAAAGCAAACTGCAGGCAATATCAGCAAGACTACAGCCAAGCCCCTAACACAGGAAGTGATTAATCCACATTTGGCACTTGTCAAGCCACACCAAGAATACTGTGTCCAGTTTTTGTTCTCTGAGTTCAAAGATATGTTACAATTAGACAATGTCCACCAAAGAATATAATCACCTTCTTCAATTACCTAAAGAGGATGTTAGAGAGAAGCTGAAGGCACACTGTTCATTAGGATGTGTGGTGACAGCATAAGAGGCAATAACCAGAGCTGCTAATGGGAAATTCTCTGAGTACATAAGGGAAAAATTCTTCACCATGAGAAAAACTAAATATTGGAACATGTAGCTCAGACAAGGAGTAGAATCAACTCAGTGGAAATACTTGAGAAAGCTTAATGTAACTCTGAATAATCTAATCTAACACCATGCTTTCAATTAGGAAAGCATGCCTCTTGTAAAAGAGTAAGGGACATTTAGAGGTCCCTTCCAACTTTGAGTTTCCATTGA
This sequence comes from Orthonyx spaldingii, assembly GCA_013397795.1. Lineage (NCBI taxonomy): Eukaryota > Metazoa > Chordata > Aves > Passeriformes > Orthonychidae > Orthonyx > Orthonyx spaldingii. The sequence continues at coordinate 330,500 of VZTJ01005044.1, forward strand.
TTTCTTAGATTCTTTATCAGTATGAACTTGTGTACAGTAATTAATAAGAATTTCTGGAGACTTCAAATTTTGACCTTGAGCAATATTAAGTAAACAAAACAAGATATATCATTTCCTGTTTTGGAAAAAAAACCCCAAGCAAACAAGTGAAAACAAAAGAAACAAAACAAACAAACCCCAAAAACATTGTGAATTTACACAGTTCATACGTCAAGCCAAAGGCAAGCCCATCTTTATCCAGAGAAGTGTGTTTTCCTGTCTTTTTTTCCCTTTCATTCCTTTGAAACTCAAGTAGACTCATCCCAATTGCTTTATACATGACTCTTTGGAGATCCTGAACATGAGTATAGGAATCCAAACTTAACTGTTCATAAAGCAAGTTATTTTATACATTCCTTATTATTTTTTGTAAGTTTGACATTTTATTTTGACATATGCCTTAAATTTACATAGCTGTGAAATAAACTAGAAAACATGTTTCTGGTGTTCTTAATAATGGGAAAAACACTAATGTATCTCAAGATTTTTTCGAAACACAAGAAGGCTAGATGTTAAATTTAGGTGAAACAAATGTTATAGTCAATCCTCTTATGGTTCATAGATGTTCTAAAACATCTGGGATATGTCTCTAGTGTTTTAGGCCACAGAGGATTAGTACCATTAATAGAGAGATCCAGAAAGTTAATTAATGGAATACATTTCAAATCATAGTGTGACAAGCTTAAAACTGAGAGAACAAACAGCCTAAGGTGAAGACTGTTTTAGAAATCCTGTAATTATCCTGAAGTATTATAAATACAGCAAAACTCAAAGATAAGGCTATCTGAAAGAATTTGAACACTAGCATAAATGAAAATAAATTGTGCAGAAACATAAATAGACTCTTCACCTGCCTATAGTCTCACCAAAGGGAAGTTTGTAAAGGCTGATTGCTCCTGTTCAATTACCTATCAATGAGGAGTTTTCTCCATTGTGTACTTCATATACTTTATTGTTTCTATAATGTATATCTGTGTGCACTGATCCACCTCTCCCAGTTCTTAATATGAAACTGAATTCTTCGGAACAGGTACTGTTTTCTCCAAACAACTCAGTGTTTCTGAAGTGGACAACAATGATCCATTATTGGAACTTCTGAACTAAACGGCAATATGAGGATATAAGTAATATAAGGAAATAATATGTCATAAATAATAATAAATAAATAAGTAATATAAGGAAATAATGATAAATACAAGAATCAGATGACAATTATTCATTTTTTAGCTTTACATACTTAACTTTTTAGCTTTCACATGTCATTACATATCTTGTTCAAGATATTTTGTTTTAAATAATACATTTAAATTGGTTTTAATGACCAAAATAATTTCTAATTTCTCATAAGCCTTAGCTAATTCTACACTCCAAAAGTAACTGCTGTTTTTGAGGCAGACGAAGCAGATGATTTTGACAAAGCTGAGCACTTTATGTGTAAAACGCAATTTGGTCTTAATTGCATATCTGCACCTGATACCTCCACAGGACAATACGATGCCATGCAGAGTCTAAACTGCATTCAGATAGGTGAAGCATGCAGTTTTGAACCATTGCTATAGGGTAAGACATAGTTTTTACAGAGCACAGAGCTAATCAATAGTACCTGAAGTATACTGAAAATGTTGTACCTTACTCCAGTTTTGCTGGACAGCAGACTAGACTTAAGTCAGCTTAGCTGTCCTCTATCACCCAACAGATAAATTTAATTCAAGTGGTCTTCTGAGTATCATCTAATCTTTTGAACAGTTTGGCAACTAGTTATAAATACTGATCTCTTTAATACCATATTTTCTTTATTGTCTCCTATAACTATTAGACTAGCTTCTTCTCAATCATCACAGAAAAATGAAAAAGACACTCTCCTTTTTCATCCTGCTCTCATTCATTCTAACCCTCTGACCTCTGAGTATTACTTTTCTACTTATTTTTCTTTTCTTTGCCCCTATTTTTTCAGAACCGCTGAGGCCTGAAAACCCCTAAGTGAACCAGACAATTTAGATTTTGTTGTGTCAGCATAAAAACAATAAAACTAATGCATACAGCGTTCTCTCCTCCATAACGGCAGTTTTCATGGTCCATAGAACACAAATGAAAAAAGGAAAGGTGTTTCTGCCAAGAATAGAGCTACAAGGAATGAAAAGTGCAGTGCTCAGAGAAAGACATTTTCACTCTTGCCCTGATTGTGCTGACTTTTTGTTTTAAAACCTAAAGATTTTGAACAAATGTTAAATATTTCAAGTAACTTATGGTTAGAAAACCTCAAACCCTAATGCTACTGAAATAAGTTTTTGCTATCAGCTTTGACCTGGAAATAAATAAAGATTTCATAACTCCAAAATCACTAATAGATTTCAGAAAACTTTCTTGCCTTTTATATCAGAATGATATATAGTCCTCTACTGAATAATAACTAACATCACAAGAGTTCTTGGTGTAAACTACTGTGGAAGGTGACAACTGTGATATATCTCACACTTCTGCAGGTGTTTTCTTTGATAACTAGGAATAAGAATTTAATCAAATTTAATCCGTTTCTAAAGCATATCCTATATTCTGGATGTTTGTAAAGATAAATCTATTTCTTCTCAGTCTGCCTATTCTCAGATACAAATTGCGTGTACAGAACTTCACACTTCATTTGCACTGTATCTGAAAACAATCTCCTTTTTCAAAAGCACTGCATGGTTTTATCATTAGAACTGAGCATGAAGTTCACAAATATTACTTTAAATATTACCTCTAATAGAGTAAGAATTTGTCACAATGCCACGATTTTAACAAATGTATTCTCACAGCATCTATACCTGATGTTTGTGCAATATTCAAAGCACAATTAATATGTGCTATGTTCAAAACACTGTTGCTGTTGAGATTTGATATAAACTTATTGGGCAGCATTAGAAGTCAAACTCAGCATTGCTTTGTTTAAGATCTCTTTGAATAAGCAGAAGAGATAGAAAGCCCATTAATTATTATTTGTCTTTTTGTTCCCAAAAAGCACAGTTAAAAATAAATATTGCTTCATTGTCTTCACAAGTTTAAAAACTTTATGGAATTTCCACTGTCATTATTTTCCTAGTGGCACCACTCAAGCAGCAGCAGTAGCATTAGCTATTGCTTGTAATGATAGTCATCAAAATCAGCTTCGTTGCATAGATTGTTGGAATTTTTTCCCCCAATAAGTTCACCTGTCAGTTCTGTTGACAGATATAACAAAACTTTTTACATCCAAAATGGCCAATAATTTACAGTATTTCTTCACAAAATAGCTCATATAAAATATTTGCCATCTATACATTAGCATAAGCCACCACTGAGGTATTTTGCAGTGGGATTTGGGTTTAGCATTATGTATTTTTTTATTATACAAAGTACATTACCAACCACATTGGACCATATGTGCTAACAGCTGAGTCTTTCTCTGTGCTTTTCTGACCTTGGTGACTAGAAAATTGGAGTTAATTCTGGCAAACAGGATTGATGCCATATGTAGTTTTTATCAAAGGTGTAGAGGAGTGGTGGGATACTGATCAGAAGAATTTTTTTGTTAGCAAATCTGTCAGGTCTTGGAATAATTCTGCCAGTTTTATCTCTAAACACCTTTAGTCTCCTAAATAACATACTTGAGAAGATAAGCTTAACACTTAAGGGGCTGTTTCCCTCCAACAACAGAAAGAATTTTAAAAAAATAATCAAAAATATCTGGAACTAAAAGTTACAGTAAAAGACAGGAACTTTTCAGCCAGACTGGTTCCTGACGAATACATCATGAAGAATTCATCTACACACATAAATGAATTTGCATGTTTTCAGTTAATGATCTGTAGAGAAAACACAGACAATAGTGGAGTTATAAAATGCAGTTTTGAGTACTTTTTAATACTGATACATAGAGCTCCTACCCAAGTTACCAGCAGTTGATGGAGAAAATTGCATTACTGACAAAATCATACATGTCAAAAGTTAAATACAAGTAATGTGCTTATTTGCATCCTGCAATTTGGACATCTGTAGTAAGCGAGTCCAGGCAGTAAAAATGTAGTTTAACAGAGAAAGGCATAGCTTTTGAAAACTAAGTTCTAAAAAGGCTCTACTTTATTTATAACTGGAAACAGGCAGAACAAGTGTATGGCAGAACAGGGGGAAAGAATTCACTTTCCAGCATTATTAACTGGTCTACTTGAATTTTTTTCAGAAGAATTGCTCAAAATTAGCAGCAGTAAAGTAACTGAAAATTTCCAATGAATGAAAATGTGAAAATTAATCACCAGCTTGTTTGACCACCCAGTGATTTAAATCAGTCATGTTAGTGTTAAATAATACACCAAAACTCTGTCACAGATCATTCTAAGATTTCTCCAGCTAATCCTGTGCCAATTACTTAGTTGATTATTGCTCATTACAAATGTATTAAATATATAACTGAACAGTGCAGAACCAGTCTTGGGGGGGGAAAAAAGTATCATTTTGAGTAGCACTATCATGTGTGATCTTCTGAAAATACTGAATCTAAAATTTCCATATTTCATATATCATTGTAGAGGAAAAACAAAAGCAAAATCAGTGAAAAGTTCATGCACTGTATTTCCACTACCCTATATAAAATGAAAAAACTTGTGGTGCTCAAAATCTGACTATAAATACATAGTGTGCAGTTTCAGTAGAACCTTGGCTACGATGTCTTCTTTAAAGCAATTTTAATTTGAACACATTTAGTGTTGGCTGTAGGAACAGATGCTTATTCCTGTGACAACAGTGAAGTGCTCTCTCATGTTTGCACCAGGAAGTGTCTGTCATATGGTATGGCCTCAACATTGCAGCCTTGAAATTATGGAAGTTCTGTTTACATTAATTGCCCTGAATTCTCGGAAAGTTCAGGGTGAAAAGCACTGTCACCTCTCATTTCTTCCCATTTTCAGCATTTTCTCTGGGTACTTTACAATGCAAACAGAGGTCCAACTGTAGTATTATTAAACATCATCTTCAATTACAAAAATCAGAGTTAAAATGATACTAACATTGAGCTATATCAGCCAGAACAAGGAAATAAGTAGTTGGGTTGGGATGACCTCCCCTCAATCCTTACTCTTGTTTTTTTCCTACATGAGCAATAATGTGAAAATTCAGTGATAAGCTAGCATTTCAAAAAAGTTTCAGAAAAGTTTTGGAAAATATTGTATTAGGAACAAAGCAAACAGAATGATGGAAAAAATAAGAAAGAGCAAAATCTCATATTGATTTTAGTTGGCAGAAAAATTAAGATAATTATATGAATCAAAATTTAAAAATGGATTTTTTTTATTTTGAGGGGGAAAAAAATTGTTGTAAATAATTCCTCAGCTGACATAAAAATTTTCTCTGCTACTCAGCAAGATCACATCATGTGAGATGTATCCAGAGATACCTTAGTGATATTTTAAGCTTTCTAACTAAAAATTTCTCCTGATTCTCATAGTAGAAGACTTTTTATTATTGACTAAAATTTCATTCAACATTAATGTTTTTATAGTTGTACATGGTAAAAGAAATTACACTTTATAATCTATGCTTTTTGGGGGCAGAACAGAATTTTTTATTAATAATGAAGCATTTAAAACATGACTTGAAATAATTACTCTGTGGCATCTGACATCCAAGTTCTGAAATACAGTCAAGAGAAGTAACAGATATTTGAAATGTACTGATGTGGTCTAGTGGAAATCTATGTGCCATCAGAAAAAATATTGTGTGGGCTGGTAATGTGATAACTCCTAGAAAATTTACTGTTAATGACCATAAGGGGGTTGGAACTAGATGACCTTTAAGGGTCCTCCAGCCCAATTCATGCCATGATTCTATAATTATCCAACTGCCAAAGGTTCTAGACATTTCCTTCATGGAATTGCTGGGTGTAGCTGTGCATCATTCTGTTTCCCCTGTCAAACTGTCAGTAAATTGATCAGTTGGACAGAAAGGTAATGCTGTTATTCCTTCCTAGTAAAAAGCTAATGGGAAACACAGTTTTTGATGTAGTTTGAGAATCCATTAAGTTGAATTTAGCTAAATTTATATTATTACCTCTGCTAATCTGTTTACAAAAACAATCCAACCTTTTCAGGATGTTATCAAATTATTTTGCTGAGCAGTTTCCAATAATAACAACTGGGACTACAGTGTTTGACTTAGTTCCTTATTTTGTTTCAATTGAAACATTTGAGAAAATTCCATTCTAGGGAATTTTATGGAAGCTAATTTATAAGCAACTGTTTTAGAAACCTCCAATAAACAACAAGTAAATATGTATTAAATTTCAATTTATAAAGTTAACAACATTACTGGTGGCTGACTTAATGCTTTGCTATTCATGTGTATTATATAAGATTGAAAAAAATGGCAATGAAAACAAAAATAGAGTGAAAGCACAAAAAACTCCTTGAATTCATTCTACATTGTATACCATACTACTTATACTACCACCTCTAGCTCCCACATAGTTTGCCAAAAATTAGCAGTTGCACTGATAGTGTTTGTGATTGTATTTTAGCACAGTACTGATGCCACTGTCAATGTGTCATTGTGATGATATTATTTTGGGTGACTCTTTGGTTGACCTCTTCATTACTCACAGATAGGGTTAAAGACATCACCTATGAGTTTGAAAGCCCTTGTGTTGAAAAATGTGTTGTAGCAACACCGCAAACATGATTTCTCTGCATATGCCAAGAAGAAAAGCAGCCAAAGCAGTGACAGTACAAACAATTTCAAACATGGCAAAGTGAATGAAATTGCTTCGGCAGGTAAGGAAATAATTTCATTTTTATTTTGAATATCAGTCATCTGCAGAGTTTGCTTAAAATGTGCTAATTAACATAATAGGTTTTTCTAACAAGCACCTGGATCAGCAGTTGGTCAGATACACCCTTAGTTCATTTTAAAATAAATAGCTGCCAATAAGTGAAAGATGTTTTCTGTCAAAAAATAAGTTAATAAAGAAAAATAACCTGCTTTAAAGTGTATAGCTTCATAAATGTTTAACTTGTCATAAGATCCGAATCAACTTTTATGGTTTCATCTTAGCAATAGCCAACTTCAGTAGTGTGCATCAACACTGTACAATCAATGTCATTTCTCAAAGAGGACAGGTATTGTAATCTTATTATTTTGCATGTATATTCTTCTAATTTGATTCTGGTTTAAGTTTATGTGACAAAGTTGCACTGAACCTTTTAGGAAGGTGACAACTTACTGAAGATCTCTGGGAAAAGTACATTCATGCTCATCATGACAGATATGATAGCATCTGTCAATTAGCCCATGCTTTCCATTCGGATCATGACAGTATTTTCCATAATTCTATGATTGGTTTTTTCTAGCAAATATATTCTATAGCTAATTTTATCCCTGACAGAGTTCTGACTTTAAATACAAAAATGTAACTAGGCAATTACTATGTCTAAAAAAACACCAAACAAAAAAAATTGTATACAAACCACACTTACATAATTATAATATTTTCTTTACAATTTAATTACTGTCTATTTGATTTTCTCATTTTGAGCTAAATGTAGGAATCAAGCAAAACACAGTAACTTGCTTATTTGTTCTACTTACTCTAGGTTTGCCAAATCATACAGCATGATATTTCTGGGTTTGTTTGTTATCAACTATTATCCTTACAGGACTTGTAAGTAGGAGTGAGAAAATTCATGAGTTGAGACAAAACCAGTTTAACAGGTAAAGCAAAAGCTGTGTGCACAAGCAAAGCACAAGGAACTCATTCACCACTTCCCATGGGCTGGTAGATGTTCAGCCATCCCCAGGAAAGCAGAGTTCTCTCATGTGTACCCATTACTTGGGGAGACAAACACCATCACTCCAAACATCCTGCCCCTGCTTCCTTCTTCTCCCCCTAGCTTTATAGGCTGAGCATGATGCCATATGGTGTAGAATACCCCTTTAGTCCATTGGGGTCAGTTGTCCTTGTTGTGTCCTCTCCCAGTTGTTTCTGCACCCCCAGCCTATTCATTGATGGTGTGGGGTGAAAAGCAGAAAAGAGCTTTGTTCTGGGCAAGCACTGCTCAGCACTAACAAAAGTGTTCCTGTGTTATCAACACTGTTTTCAGCTCAAATCCAAAACATAGTCCTATACCAGTTGTTGCAAAGAAAATTAACACTGCCCCAAACAAAACCAGCACAAAGCCATAGTCTTTAAAAAATGTCTAGCATGAGTTAAAGAGAATTAAAATTTGAAATGGCTCATCTATTCCCAGAGGAATAATCCTGACACTGAAGCTGTAAGGGAAGGGAGAGCCAAACTGTTATGTTTTATTAATGCAGTCACTGTTCCCTTTCTTAATTCAGTTTGGTAAATTTCTTCCAAGCAAGGCCTTTAGTTCAAATAGACAGAACCTGCAAGGAAAACAAAACTATGGAGACTCATTCCTGTTCTGTGAGAGGATGGCCCATGTACCAGTATCCCAGATTACCACAGCAGTCCTGGAATCACAGAACTGTTGAGGCTGGAAGAAACCTCTGGCGATAATTTATCCCAAAATCCAGTTCCAAGCAAAATCTAGTAGAGCAAGTTGTCTAGGATATTTTCTAGAGTTTGAAAATTTCCAAGGATGGAGACCCCACAGTCTGTCTGGGCAACATGCTCCAGTGCTTAACCCTCACAGTAAACTGCTTAAGTGTAAATGCTCACATTTCAATTTTTTCCCACTGCCTTGTCTTCTTTCACTGGAAACCACCAAGCAGAGTCTGGCTCCATCTTTTTTGCATCCTCCTATCAAATATTTATAAATGTCAGTCTACATTCCCCATACAAAAATTTTCTTTCTTCCAGGCTAAACAAACCCTGCTCTCTCAGCCTCTCTTCCAATGATGGATACTTTAATTCACCAGGGGTTTGGCATTTTCTTTTGTTGACGTACATAAGGTTTCTGCCTGCCCATTTCACCAGCCTATTGGGGTTCCTCTGAATGGCAGCACAGTCATCTGCTCTGTCAACTACTCCTCTCGGTTTTGTATCATATGTAAACTTGCTGAGATACTACCATCCAGATCATGAGTGAATCTATATCAGACCTGATATCCACATGAGAGCATAACTGTTTATAATTGATCTTCAGTTGGACTTCAAGCTGTTCATAGCAACCCTTTGAGCCTGCCAGTTCAACCAGATTTTAGTCCTACTCACTCTCCACTTAATATGGTCCATACTAAACTAGATAGATACTTTTAACCAATGATAAATAAGCAAAACTTATCCTGGTGTTGGTGTTGAATTCTCCTCCTGGTCTTGATCTCTCTTTAAAGTCTAGTGAAGATATTCAAACAGCTTGTAAGGGTCTCTTTACATTATCATAATGTTTTGTAGACAAAGTGGATTTCTGCTACACCGAAGATTCATAAGAATCATAAAATCATAGAATATGTTGTGTTGGAAGAGACCACAAAGATTATTGAAGTCCAACTCCTGGTCTTGCTCAAAATTGTCCCAAGAGACCACATGACCCTTCATGAGGGAGTTGTAACTGTAATGAGGTCAGTATCCTCTTTTCCAGGCTGAACAAGCCAAGTGACCTCAGCCCCTCTTCACTCCATCTTTTTTATATAACTACTTTGTCTACATCTTCAAGTACAAAAAGTAAACACATATCTCCCTTTCTCTCTATTACTCCACTGTTTTCTTTGCTAGATATAATGACTTGAGTTTAGACTCTACTGCTTCTTATTTTAATTCCACCTCCTCTGCTGTTTACAGATGTTACATCGCTAACATTTTGAAAAGACAAAACAGCACATCATCTGCCCCCAAGATATATGAGTAAAAGTAAATAATTTAAAAACTTTCCATTTTTTTTTTCTGTAGTGGTTAATAAAATCAGTCTTAGCTCAGTGCCTTTGTTCACAACCAAGTTTTCATAATTCTGTTTGATCTTTTGCTAGAATTTTTCTTAGCTCTCCTCCTATTGATGAGACAAAAACCCCCATTGTTATCTCAATATTCAAGTCTGGACTGCTTGCCTTAAAAACATTTACTGAGAATTCATTAAAACTTGCCCACTGTGCCTTATCAATATGAACCTGATTTTGTGACCTTTATGCCTCACTTTAAAAATTTCAATCTGTTTTAAATCACTAGCTTAGCTGGCTTTTTTTCCATTTGCCTGCACCAAAATGCTCCTTGTTCGCTTCAACTCTTTTGACCCTCACTCACGTATAGTATGATTAATGCCTAGAGAAGAGATATGTTAAATGTTTGCTTTGAGCAGCTTATTTTTCCACTTTCAGTTTTTTTATTTCCTTTGAGTCTTTATTTGATATGTATGAATTTACTTCAGACTGGAAGCTGACAAGAGGCTTAAGGCAATCTTATTTTCTCCTCCTTTAAACAGGTTTTATCTAAGCAATACCAAATACCATAGCTGCAGTGCAGTACCTTTTCTTCTTGATTGCAGGGCAGCCCATTTACTTGAAATTTCAAATGATGGAGAAGGAACTAATACAAGCTCATGCATACATTTACTTGTCTTTGGGACCAACCTTTTGAACACCTTGAAGACAATGATTAAGCTATTTCTCACTGTCTACACAGCTCTCCTAGACCGATTTACAGGTTATAAATTAGTCTACTTCTTCACTTTTATAATCCATTAGAACAAATATGCAATGCTTAGAAAGATAATAAAGCTAGCAAAGCACACTTATCAATGGGTATAAAATACACCAGCTTACTGAAACCATCTTATTTTTTTAAAAATCTTGCTTAAACATTATGCAAGCTTATACTTAATTTTATTTACTACTCTGGATACTAATAATCCCTCAGAAACTGAAACTAAGCTATTGTCCTTTTAACTCTTGTTTCTAAATAAATTGATTTATGCTTGTTTTTCTGATGTCTCAGGATCTGATCTTGATTTTCTAAGAGAAAATTAAACTTTCAGATATTTCCAGGAAATCTTGTCCCTTTAAAATTATTGTCCAAAAAATATGGAATACAAGTTACATATTTCAAACATTGCATATAATGCACCCATTGTATAAAGGTTGTATAGACACTCAAAAATGAAATTTCCATAAGTATTCTAAATCTGTGATGAATTGTATATGGTGGACAATTTTCTTTTCCAGTCGTAGAATTTGAAAAACTTAAACCTAGGTCAGAGATACTTAACAGAAGTCCAGACTGAGTTGATGAGTTAGGAATGAAGCCGAAACAAAGGTCACAAATAAACACCAGTGGGAAATAAAAAATACATTTTTTGTGAATACTCAAACACAATTATTAACCTTATGAGATAATACTCAAAGGTAAAATTTCTAGTAGTCTTTCTGGATTGTGCGTACCCCACTTGACTAATGGCATTCAGTATATTTCTAAATTATACTAAAAGTTTCAGCAATTCATTAAAAGACTTCTAAATAAAGAAAATCTTTAGTATTAGCAAATTGATATTGGCAAATTATGTCATAAAATCAGAGAATTATAGAATCATTTAGGTTGAAAAAATATATCTTCTAAGATACGTCCAGTGCAACCATGATCATAACACTACCAGGTCTACAACTAAACTGTATGACTAGCCTAAAATTCATGACTCCATGGTGCAAATTGGTTAAAACTTTATCATGGAATGATAAAAATGTTTGTATTGATTCATGGAAGAGTTTAGGTTGGATGGGACCTTGTAAGAATATCTAGTTCAACCTCCCTGCCTTGGATGGAGATTTCTTTCATTAGACCAGGTTGCCCAAAGCCCTGTCCGATCTGACCGTGAACTTGCTGATATTCTCTGCCAAACAATATAACAATTTCTCTGAACAGTCAAAGAAGGACTACACTGAAGTAGTAGTGTCCATCTGCCTAAGTTCATCTAGATTTGGAAGAAAATGTTTTTTCTTAAAGAATCATCTACCGCATTTTTTCTGAAGCATTCTTGGTGTTAATGTCTACAAATGAAAAAAACTTTCTAAATTATCAAGTTGAAGCCTTCAGCTTGGATAGTACTCAACGGATTTTTTTTTCTGCAGAGTTTATGACTTATCAAACGTTCTTAGAGAAAAATCAATCTGGTCAACATTTCTGTTAAAAAAACCCATGACCTGAAAATATACGACTCTTCTAAATATATCCTAATAATAATTTTTTGTTTGCTTGTTTGATTTGAAAGGTGAGATGTACTTCAATAATTTACTTATTAATAAATTTAAGCCTAGTTGTTTAAGCCAAAAATTATTTATTTAAATAAATAAATAAATAAATAAATAAATGCTATGAAACTATGTCTGTGTCATGTTCCAACTTGCCTGAACTGAATATTTTGTTTGGTTTGCATTTTCTTCTAGTCTATCCATGATAATTAAGATTTTGCCTCTGTCAGAAGTCCAGTGTGAGGAGCATGCTTTGCAATCTAAAATATTTCTTCAGGGGAAAAAAATCAGTTTAAAGTAACAATCAATATGCTGTTGTCATATAGTCCCTAAAATCTTTTCTAATGATCCAGGACAAAGACTTATTGCTATCTGTAAAACATAACTTATTTTCAGAATGTCATTGACATTAAATAAAAATCCTCATTTTCCCTTTCTTTATATCTCTCACCTAATACCCCCACTTTATAGTCACCAGTAACATTCATGTAAAGATATCCTTGACCCTTATAATCCCTGTCTCTTCTTGTTAAAGAGGTAAAGTCTAGAAATAATTTTAAATAGAGCATAAAAATATAGTCAAACTCATTGAATATGGATATTATGCATTTTTCTTTATGACACCATTACTTCCTTTATTACATTACTCCTACCAGCTCCCAGATCCCTAACTTTGCCAATCCTTAGTCCTTGGGAACAGTATATAATTCCATATATCTTTATACACAGATATAGACACACCCCATGCTCTGTGTTCTTGAGTGTTTATACATATAAATACCGTATCTCTCTGTATTTTTTTAAATAATGTCTTTCTCACAGATCCTAGATGGAACACTGAATTTAAGTAGGATTATTAGGTTCAACTAATAGTTCTTTCTATGTAACTGTTTCTCTAGAGCCTTCTATATTTTATGAAAGGGTAAAGGAAAGTTAGGTATTTTGGACCTTGAAGAGCAACAAAAAACTTTCAGTAGGAGATATTGCAGTCTTGCAATATAATTCTTAAGATCTGATGGATACTAATTCCAGTGAATCTCTAAAATATTGACACATATTCAAAGATTTTCAGAAATACTCTGTCTGCTATATCGAACTAGCCAAATTACTCTTTGTCCATTTATATTTCAGCCCACTTCTCAAAGGTAGGCAGAAATTAATATCTTCTTATACATCTGCAATGATCTGCAAGAGAGAGGTCATCTGGGAGGGTTGAAACTATCTCTTTTGAAAACTCTTTAGAAGTAAACTCCTCATTATCCTTTCAAATACATGACCTGTGGCTAGACAGCTATAGGTCTTCTGAATAGATCAAGAGGCAATCTATTCTGGAAAAAATACTGACATAGCACAATTTATTCTTCAGATCAAGGAAGAAAATTTGAACTTTTTTCTTTGTCCTAATTTAACATGATGAGGTAAGTGATGGAAAGGAAGAGCCAATATGAAATATGATCAGTCTCCACAGCAGCAAGCACTCAGGACCAATTTACTTGTATTAATATAAAGAAGACATTGCTTATGTTCTTGATGAAGCTTAAGAGCCTATTTCAATGCTTATAAATAATGTATAAATATTTAGAGAATGCTATAAATTTCATTTGGTTATAAAAGTAAGGTGACACAGGTGAAGTTCTCATTTGCATATTCAATTTGAGCCTTACTCTAACAAAAAAGAAATTCTCCTTGTTTACTTGCCTTCATAAACATCTTCCCAGTTGCCTGTCACTCTCAGTATAAAATATAAGCATTGCTATTTTTGTCAGGACTTTTGAGACAGGTCAAATATGACAGAAAAGCAGAGAGGCATCAAGACAGAACCAAGACACTAATATTGAGATACTAATAATTTCAATAGAGCTATTTCATTTAAAACCAGATGAAGATAAGAAGCTACAACATTGTACCGGTACTACTAGAGTTCTGATCCTAAAAAATGTCAAATTATTTTGTTTATACTATTCTATCATTCTCAAAATAATAATTGTTGTTAAGTAAATAATTTTCTTCACCATACTCACTTTGGTTTTTTCCACATCCCAGTAAAGGGAGTGTATGGGAAAGCAAAGCACTAACTATTTCTGCTCTCTGAAGAAATTTTTTCATTAGACTTATTATTGCTGTAAAACTTTGTTGCTAATAGCAGCTGCTAGCAGAAAAGTATATATGGTAAACGTTTCATGACTACCCAAAAATGAGAAGACACCTACTGTACAATGTGACTTTGAGTTGCTAAGAAAGGGAGTTCCAGTTAGAAATAAGCTGGACAAGTCTGCTTACTAGGACCAAGTTTTGTAGAGCAAAGGATGGAAGAGGAAAGTAGGCAGTTCAGTGATTTGATAGAACAAATAGTCAAGAAGGTGCACTTTAAACAGTTTCCAAGGTTACTATCTCTGAGACTGGAATCTATAAATAGGGGTAAAAACAGGGTTTCAACTATGATACCAAAGACAATCAAATATGCAAAGGACAATAAATAATTCAGAGTAAAAGGTAGAATGAAGGAACATGAAAAATTATGTTTAATGAAAGAAAAAAAGTAAAAGAATAGAACTAAAAAAATAAATTGCTGTATATTAGTGGTGTCAATAGTACATTCACAGTGCTCTGAGAAGCATTGACAAAGAAGATAAAATTGTCTACCAAAGGAGTATTTAAAACAAAATTATATGACTTTATAAGCAAACTGGATGTGCATGTATGTGGACATCCAATTTATATAGACTATATATACATACATGTACACATACATACACTCTGCTTAGGTTATCTGATATTGCTATAAGTACAAGAGATCAATGAACAGTATAGTTGATTTGGATGCTAATCAAGAAAATATATTTAATCTAGGCTATGAATTTATCAAATTAATATCCTCTTAAGTTGTGAATATTATTATTACTGATTCTTCATTTAAAAATATGCCTTTCCAAAGACCACATTTGTTTTTTCCTTATGATTTGACTGAAATCAGCTTGCTGGTTATGGGCCAATATCTACTTCAACTCCAGTATTTTTGACATTACAGTAAAAGGATTTTTCCCAAAGATAGTAAAAAAAAAAAAAAAAGACAAAGAGCAACAGCTAGATTGTCATGTAAATACAAGCACCTTTGAGCCAAAATAGATTTGACAAACTTCCCAAAATTATAAGATGCAGAGATGATTCAAAAGACTAAAAATTGTTCAGGGGGGTTTTGTGAATGTGTGTGTTATCCACATGAACATAATGTGTGCATGCATGTTGATGAAACTGAAAGCAACTTGAAATATTTATGTTTAATATCATTTAAAGATTTGAGTTTTCAAGAGTGCCAGTTCTTTACATTTTTCTGATGCATCGAGCAGAATACATAGGAAAGAATAGAAAGAAAGGAAAAGGAGAATAAATAAGTTCTAAAATCCAAATCGCCTTTCAGACACTTCTGATTTTAACACCAAATGCTGTTGTAAACAATTATATGAACCAGCTCAAGAAAACTCTATCAAATATAAGTTACTAGAAAAATGTAGGTTGTGAAAGAAAAGCAAGTGAAACCTGTGGGTTTGCCTAAATCTAGTACTTAAAGAATAAGATTGATTATCATTTTTTTTTGTGTTCTGAAAGAAAAAGGACAGCCCAGAATGTAGTTTAGCCACCTTAGGCCAAATATACATGTTGCATCATCCCAGGATATTTGTTCCAAAGAACAGGATAAACTTTGTTCCATAAAACCAATTTCATCCCTTTAAAGACACGTGGCATAAGACTGCTGCATCAAAGTACTTCAAACTTCTGGAATCTGGCTGCCTGAACTCCTGAACTCCTGCTGGGTTATGAGGTCATGCCATGGTGAAGGCCTGTAAGTGAGTATGGATAATAATATGGGCACGGATCTATGGAGAAAAGAAAACTCATTCAGAACAAATGGTGCAGCACTACTTTGAAATTTCATCTGGAAGTTCATCCTTATTTCATTAAAAAAAAAAAAAAAATTAAAAAAAGTAAGTGTATCATAAAATTACTTAAAAAAGCCAAGAGACTTTTCTTATCTCAAAAAGCCAAAACTTATCTTTGGCTTTGGTTTATTGCCAATGTACCTATGAGTATTTCAGATTTTTGTTAAAGATTAATCTTTAATTAGAAGTCTATTAGATAAGTTTTATTGCTCTTCAGTTTGTTTTGGGTAAGGGATGTTTTGCTTTGCTGTTATTGTTTAGAAACTTTTTTAAACTTTCAGGTATACTTGTTCAAAGTAAACGTGGAGGAGTGAAACACCCTGTTGCTGTAGGAGCAAAGACAATGCACAAAAGAAAATCAAAATGCAAAAGCAAATAATCAACTTCTTGATTGTTCAACAATACCCTTTGAAGATAATTTCTTATGTCTCTTTATTACATTCAAAAATTTAAAAGCATGGTAGGACAACACTTACGTCACCTGAAGATAATGTGAGCATAAAGTTAAGAGTTTGCAGAAAGTGCAGGAGCACAAGGTATTTGATGCTTGAGTATATAATACATGCAGGAGTATTCAGATATTTAGGTATTTTCATAGGTAGGTATTACAATAAAGTTCATAACTCTTCTTAGTATACTTATATGAGAATTTTAGACACATACTATAACATACAGGATGTATTTATATAATTATGAATTTCTGCCTACTGAAATTGAGGTAACAGGGGTCTCTGTGAAGAAAGCTGTTGCGTTATTCTAAATCCAGTCAGTAGATCAGCAGGTGTTAATGTGTAGTGAGAGGAACAAACAGAACAAACAGATTTTAAGCATTCCATTCCAGGACATGGAATCTGACATAGAAACCAAACATATAGTGTTTTGTCATAATAACTAGTTTTCCTAATTATTAAAGGGGACAGACAACTGTTTGGAAGCTGGTATGGAAAGCCTACAACTAAAAAGTCTTAGAAGTCTTGCTCTAATATTCTTCAGGAAGAATGGAAGTAGTCCAATTCATATATGACCATTTTCAAAACACTTGATTTTTTCAATTAACATCATATTTCTATTATAGTTTTGTGTACTCTTACATGAGCCACAGAACTTAGTTACATGATCTTGTTGCTACTATACCTTTCCCTACTAGCAAAAAGTAGCATATCAAGGAAAATCTGATTCTCAGCAGAAGATTAATTACAAATATCCAAAAGGTCAGAGGGAAATAAATCAAGAGCATAATGTATACTTTTTTTTGTCGTTGTTATTGACTTTTCTCTCATCTTACTCAGTCTTTAAGATTTATAACGGAAATAAAGATGAAATATACCAGTTTAATCAGCTTTCATTGCTTTTACCATTAACTTGATACAGTGAAAAGAAATGAATTGTAGACTTATTCAAGCAAGGTGTTTGCCACTACAAGTTTTCTGTTATTGCATGGCTTGAATCCTGAAAAACAAATTGATGAATCTTTGATATGATATTATTTCTATCATTGTGCAACCTATGAACAATGCTACACTTACAACCTACAAAATAATAGACTTTAGTCTTTTAGAAAAAACACATTTAACGGAATTTCAACCTCTGAGGACTTAATCATCCATAATTTTCATCCTGTGACAAACAGTCTTCAAAACAAAGTAATCTCTTTAAAATCTTAGCCTCTGTTTCATTGTAATACTAGCTCCTCTCTAAAGACCACTATGAGACTCACATTGACCTGACTGTCGAATCAGATCTTGCATGGTGAAATCATTGTGCAGGGCATCCTGAGGATTTTCCTGGTTGCTTTTCTCTACATCTACCAAATAATAACTTCCCTATTACTCCTGATGTAGTGTTCATTAGAAGCCGACTGGGGGTTGAGAGGGACAGCAAGGACAGGAGAAGAGAGAGAGGCAGAGAAGTGTAAGAAATACACTTGCAAGGCTAAATACAGGTAGCTGTGAAAAAGCCTCTAAAAGCTATTGTAATTTGTCTGCAATGCAGGGCCAAGCACAAATAAGGTACCTAATCGAAACAAATGAGCCCTACAACAATGGGAAAACAAAGCTCATGTACTGAAAACAAAGCAAACGTTCACAATTCATTTAGAGAGAGAGAAACTTTATCTAATGAGATATCAGTAGCTAATGATAGGTCAAACACTTCTGACAGAAAAGTTTGTGATCAAGACTTCATCCCATACTCTGAATAGGAGCTCTAGTGGCAGGAGTAGCAAGAGAGCAAGAAAGATTGAGAGTGAAGACATGCTCTGCAGGCTACCAATTTTCCTGCTCCCTTCTGTCAGACACTGCCAGACTGCCTTAGTAGTACAGAGACACAGAGAGTATAGAGAGATAATAAGCTGAAAGTGAGCAATTTTCTAAGGGGAGAAATGAGATGAGGTGAACACCTAACAGCTGCCAATCAGAATTAAATGATACTATGAGGATACTTTCCTGACAGTTGATGAATGAAAATTTAGCAGGTCTGTATAACTTCTTAATCTGCACTTTTGTATATAAATTGCATTAAAAAATACCCTGTCCAAAATATGAAAATTAGAAGATTATTACTGAAGACTCCTTTTCCTCCAAATACCTGTATTATTTTATAGAATTATTTTAAGATAATGATCTGAGGGATTTTCACACTCTCATTCATGTTAAACTTGCTATTTCAGGTTAAAAAGTTTCTAAAGATCATCAAGTATTTTTTATGTTGTGTCTGGGTTTTTTTCCCCAGTGAACCTGGGAGGCAAATCTTGACTGGAGACAAACAACACACTTTATCAACATAGGAGTCAGGTAGATTCCAGGAAATCATCAGCTATAAATGGGTCTTATGACCCATCATAAAACAACTTTTTCATCTTTAGTTTCTGATGACAATCTACCATATTTTTAAATTTTTTTCCCTGTCATGTAATCCTGCATTATTTTTAATTTCCAGAGTGATCCTTAGAGTCAGCCTGTTGTGAGGAGGTACTGGATTTTGATATGAACAACCCTATGCTATACTGAGGAATAAAGAAATTTTGTGGAGACATAAGTGAAAAGAGAAGTTATGATATCAGCATTGTGATCTCTTTCTGATAACATTTCTAAGATTCATTGAGTTTCTACTGCTGTGGGAGGATTCCATTTTCACTGCCTAATCTAATTTTACAGTAGGCTGAAATAATATATTTCCATATACATCCATGTGGTTTTTTCCCTTCTTTCCTGTAATTTGGTGTCATGTGATTTCTATTGAAATGATGCAGAAAATGAAGACATTGTGAACTGATCCCTCCAATGGCACAAATTAAGTATGAAACATGATAGCATGATTTGTCCTTGTTTTTAAAAATGCTGTTATTATTTCACCTCATTGTTTGGGGTTTTAATTTTACTGATCTGCTGTCAAGTGAGTAAATTAAATGACCCACAAAAATCTTGAGAAAAATCTATAAACTCTCCCCAGTTCATAGATTTATCGGGAGGAAAACCACATATTTTGTTTCTGGGATTTCTAAAAAGAAATGCCTTCTATGTATGACAATGCTCACCATACCACCCTCTCGGCCTAAAAATCAGATGCATATTTTTATTTCATGGCTGTGAGAACTGGAGATAATTCCTGGCTTAGAATTCTCCAGTGAAAACTTCCTTGCATCCTTCAGCCTTTACTCCTCCTGCAGAGATAGGGAAAAATAGTAGGATTTCAGCTTCTCTCTCTAAGATATTGGTTCCTTGCAGGTTAGCCTTCACAGATAATTTGTGAAGAAAGATACTGACTCTCTGTTTAGAAGGTAAAATGAGAGGGAAGGGAGGTTGGAGAAGAAAATGCAAAAAACAACCCTCTCATAGTCTTTGATGAGAACAGTTCTCAGACAAAGAAAAAGAACAATGCAGAACTAAACTTTTCATTTTCAAAGTGCTAATCAAATATATACCATTCTTAACATCACTCCCTGAAGTAAGTAAATATAACCTCCTCTTTTCAATACAGAAAGAGAAGAAAAAAACACATTAAGTGGCCTGCTTTGTAATAAAATCACTTGATAAACAGAGGCTGAACTCGGGAGTTTTGGTCTTGAGCTCAGGTCTGAAAGTGTGATGGGTATAAAAAGGAGAGGCTAAAACACGGTAAGCTGATGTAATGGCTAATACCATTTTCACAGCCCATCGAGGTAGCAAAACCAAATAAGTGAGTGCTGATAGAGGACCAGTTATGTACATGTTGTTTCACAGTCATGGGTCTTTCCCTTTCAGAACAAAACTTGAGCAACCCTTTTCACATTCTGTTAGTAAAAAGCTACACTGGGAAGCAGGTAACAGTGAATGCTCCCTACAGTATGACTGCCACTCACTGTTCCCCTCTCATTTCTCAGAAGGCAGGAAGTGTGCACTGAAGCCAAGGGAACCTAAACCTTTTATGCTCTCTCACCATAAGGTAAGTCTAAAGACCAACATATGACCAGCTATATATGTATAAAACTTACAGGATATTTTCAAAAATCTCTCTATATACAGTTGTAATTTTTAAGTGAAATCCACGAAGAACTTCACAAAAGAATTCTTAATGAAGCATATAGTAAACAGTCTACATATTCAAAGTCTATTTACCAGTAGGCTGTGATTACAGGATAAAATATAAAGATGCGGTTAAATATACAGTATGTGGTGGTTCTTTTCACTTTTAAGGTTCACAAATTATAGGTACTTTTGCTGCAATGCATATTGTTTTTTTACTCAACACATTTTTTTAACACAATACATTATTTAACAGGACAGATGAGCAAATCCCTTTACTTAGAAGCAAAACTCTCCAAGTAAGATACGGGGGAAAATACAGGTCTAACCTCTAACATCATGAAATTAGCTTGATAATATGTATTTGACTGGATCTATGAACATTTGGAGAAAGCTGACAGAAGTGGTGAGGCACAACTGCATTCCTGGATCCTTTTACAAGGCCACAGACAGTGCTGGTTGCAGAATGATGACTAGGAAAGATTCTGTGCACCATTTGCAGAATAAAGGCAGCAGGTGAGCAATGTACAAAGCTTGACCTTATCTGACAAGCCATCCAGTTCCCTTTCATGTAAGGAATGATCCTATTCCCTTTGCCAAGTTTTCACTGGAGGAACAATCTGTCTGACCCTTCATAATTCTGCCAGATCTTACCTTCACAGTAAGCTAGCCTCCCAGGTTTTACTCTACTATCAAATTTTCTTAGTTTTTTGCATCTGAAAATAGAGACCTGCAAGTCTATTAAGTGTTTCCTAGACCTGTTTCTACTATCCCTGAAATATCTGAAAAAATTGTGACTACAATGACAAGCATTTCTACTGCAAAAAAAAAAAAAAAAAAGTGGACTCAGGTGATTTGCAAGACAGTTTGGAAGACAAGTAATGTCACTGTAAAGCAGCAATCTTCACATCTGCCTTTTACTTTGGCAATGCAGTTACTAAACATAAATGGTGCTACTTTTATCTCAAGAAGGATATGAGCTACAAATCATTGCCAGTTCAGACAGGTATCACTATCTGCGTTTCACTTTCTCATATTTTACTCTGCATTGACTGCTGTCATAAACAACATGTTGAGCTGAGAGATTCAATGGCAGCCATTCTTGTATTCTCATATTTTAACCACTTGCTGTGATTTGTTTAAATAAGAGGTGTCCATATAGAGGCAATTTTTCTTGTTCTAGTGTCACAACTACAAAAGCATAGAGCATATTGGTAGGTTTACATTATTTCAGCTCAGCTGACGGACACTTTCATGCCTTTCTAGACAAAGTTACAAGATTTATGTGTTTTAGAAACTAAGTCTAAAGAGACAGTATAGACTTTCCTAGATTTCATTTCGCTAGAAATAACCCTAAACTTACTTCAGTCCATATTCTCCTAAGTAATGAGGTGATCATAAACAGAAAAAAACTTATAATGTGTTAAAACTCCATGAAATTGTTAATGTGGATCTACAGAGTTGAAGCAAAATTCACAAGTGGCATACCGTGATGGTGACAGTGACCCCAAGCCAAATTCTAAACTTCCATATGGTCACTCAGCATGGCTGGAGTACTGGAGTGCTCAGGAAATTTCTTGCTAACAAAGTGCTGTTGGGAGCCATAACCAACCAGCTGTCATGATTTAGACTGTGTTTGAAATATGATCAACCCCAGGGACAGAAATCCCCTGTTCCTTTGTGCAACTTCTTGTGTGTCTACAGATTCATCTCTGTAATAAACAACAACCAAAGAACAGCCCATACATAAATTAAAAACAGTGCCTCACCTGCTCATTGGAAGCAGTTGATTTTTACAAAGTATTTTTTAAAAAATGCTTCAAGATATCTATCTTATGTATATTTTTTCCCTTACAAAGCCGTTCAATTGATCTATATGGTGACTCATCATAGCTATTGAAAATTACAGTTTTCTCAAAATCACAAGGGTACCAGATGAGTTCCAAGGTCTTAGAAGCTTAAAAATATGTAGATAGAAATTAGTCTGAGGGGAAAAAAAATGTACTTTGTTTGGGATTTATTCTTTATTTTTTAATTTAAAATAATAAAATGGGGAGTTTTTTTGACAGTAATTTCTAACTGATCACGTTCATCGTCACTTGGCTGTGTTTTCAGTCACATACAGTTCCACTCTGGAGTTTACCTGTGACCCCTGCAAACACTTGCTAATGTGTGTGCTTTCCACAGAGAGGCAAAAGGCTCTCTCACTTCATTAGTTTATTGTGCACGAAGAAAGTGATCCAAACAAGGTTATTATGTCTGCAGGGATACAGAATTTGGAGACACCTCAAAGAATGCACAGACATCTAACAGTGTATTTATCTGAAAAGGCATGTAACTGGGGATAATCTTCAATATGTCATGATGATCAGTTCAAGCAGGGAGACAGAAAGAGGCTGCACCAAACATTATATGTTTCTCTACATTAAGATCTGGGAAAAGAGCTCTTTTCCCTTAAAGTATTCCCCTCATAATTAGAGTGTAATTATATCATCTGTCTTCACTTTTTGTATGTATACATAGTATGTGCATATATATATATACACACAATACATATATATATATATACACAACACATATGAGTGTGTATATTCTATGCACATATATAAT
>VZTJ01005044.1:353856-445050 GCA_013397795.1 Orthonyx spaldingii
TTATATTATATTATATTATATTATATTATATTATATTATATTATATTATATTATATTTATTATATTATATTTATTATATTAATCGTTTATCATGATTGACCACATTTTAAAAATACTCTTTATGGACAGACCATACCATGTTATAGAAAACAGTTTTAAAAACAGAAATTTAAGATTCATGAAGAACAAACTGTTGCTTGGTAATAATTAACAGTAAAGAGGAGGCAGCACAGACTTAAATCCTAACAATTTGTTTATCAGATTTTATAATAAGTTATTGCTACAATTTTTATTGGCATTTCCATTTTGTCATGAAATATCACAGGGATTATGCAGCTCATTTTTTCTGGAATCATATTCATGAGAAAGCTAATGAATGGCAATAAGAAACACTACAAACATAAGGAAGAGTCAAATAACAACCCAATGCTCAGAAAACACACTCTACTGATTAACACCATCCTTTAGCATCCTGGATATCTAAACAAATGGAACATGAACAGAGAGGTAACAAGTGAGGTGCAGTCATAAGGACTGTTGATGTCCTTTATCGTCACTTGTATGAAGTGCAAGATCAAGCTTTGGACTGTAAAAGGAATTCTTCATCTCTGAAGTCGAGAAAGATGTAACCAAGAATGGAAGTGCTATGTGTGCTATATATGTGCTATACTGTAGAAAGACAAAAAAAATTCAAACAAACCTTAAGGAAGCACTGTTTTGTTACTAACACAGTGTTCATGAGCCACTCACCATGGAAATGACAGTTGCTTGGCTAGGTTTACTTCATTAGAAGAGTTAAGCAAAACTATTTTAGCTACATTGTAAAACTAACTTTTAAGACTTCAAAACCGTCTTCCTTCAGATCTTAACCTCAGTTATTAATTGATTTAATTGATCAGATAAAATATTCCCTGAGAATGTAGAAGTCCAGTAACAATCTCTTTGGTAGAGGTCCGATTAGTTTCTACCAGTACAGTATTTCCCCTCACTTCATTTCGTTTTTAGGGATACACTTGATGGAGGCAATAATCAGCTCCAGCTGGGAGTCTTCCTAATTTTTTGGTTTAACTAACTGGATACTTATACTGTGTAGTGATGTGAGCACTTCAGTGTTATCACAGTAATATGCAAAATGTAGTAAGTCACAGTAATATGCAAAATATAGTAAGTCACAGCAATAAGCAAAATTATTGTTTTGTATTTCAATATTTACATTTTTAATTTACTTTTTTGAACTTTTGTTTTTTTGGTTTTAATGTTTATATTTACTAAATTGAAGATAAAAAATTATAATCCAAAAATATACTGTATTGTGCAGATATTAAGGCAAGGAAATTAGATTCTTTGCAGATGTGCTATAGTAATTATTGAACATGAATACTCAAGTCATTACTATGTTAAATACCTTATTCAAATAGGCAGAATACAAATTAAAGCTATCCTAGTTTGTCTGAAGTCCATAGTTTGCTAGGAAGCAGCAATTTTTTTCTTCTTTTTCCCCCATTTTTATTTCTGCTTTTTTTTTAAAAAAAAAACAATAACAAACATTTACATTCAATGTTCTAAGTAGAATGGCCTCAGTTTTCTGCACTGATGTTTGTTTATATCTTTGACATCATATCAAGAAGGAGAGGACATATGTCTACTGAAGTTACTGAAGAGAAACAATCCAAATTAAAATAGATTATCTAGAAACAAAATTTACACTTCAAACAGTATAAATAGCATGGAAATACAAGTTATACAGAATTTTTCTTCCATGCTGAATGCATATCAATGACAAAAAGACAGAAAACTTACAGTCCATCTGAGTAAACTAAGTAACAAAGGGTTGTTTGGGATAAGACACATTAGCATTGCAGTGAGGTAACCCCTGAATTTTCAGATTTGCTAAAAGCCTTCTTTCCCTTCTCTTACCTTAGAATGTTAATCTATTTACCTATTTGCTCTTCTGTTCTTAATAATACACAAAACTAGGATATCTTAAGTGGTATGGATGCAAAGAGTTCTCCCCTCCCAATGTCTTAGCATTAAAAAGATCCAGTTATTCTTTCCAATGCATTTTCTACAAACTGAATCACCAGCTAAAACCAAGTTATAATAACACTGCTGTCATTGTTGGAATCAAGGAAGATCCAGTCATCCTGTTCCCAGACCAGTCCCCGGAGGAATGTTAGGTACCCAGTGAGACTTAGAAGTAGGCACTTAGATGTTCAGAATAGCCAGACTTAGATATTTCTGCATAACATCAGAAGCAAACTTTCTTAGGAAACTAATGAAATTGCTGAGTGCAGGGACAGGTGGCAATTGAGAATTTAAATGTTGTACTTTGACTAAAGCAGCAATTAGTTACCTAAGTTATCTGTGGAACAGATGGCATCTTAGGAGAAGAAATGATGGATATATAATTTAATTTGAGCAATTTAGGTAAACTTGGGAGGAGTGCTATAAAAATTTAATGCAATAATAATACTTTTTAATTAATATATCAATACTTCAGTTTATTTTAAAATAAGAACACTTATTAAATTCATAATTACTTCCTTCACCAATTTCTGTTATAAGAAAAACATGTTTGGTTATGGTTAGCACTTGGACAGTATATTTATAAACAGAGATTAATATGGCATGGTATTTCTTTAACAATTTAGTAGAATGAGTTTTTAACCATGAAAACTAAAGATACAGTTTCAGTCAACTAGAAGGGAGGAAAAGAAAGAGGACACAGAATAACCAAATTCTTTACGTAAATGGGTAAACTATCCAACTGGTATATAAACCAAAGGGATAAAAGACTGTTTATAAATTTTCAAAACTGAAAAAAAGTAGCTACAAAATTCCTGAATGAAAATAACACTAAAATTAAGTAAAAATACAATTAGAGAGAAAATTATGCTTCTTTCTTTAGAGCTTCAAAAATTATTCACCTGTTACAAGCTATGATTTTCATAAAGATCCACTTTTTAATCAACAGAAAAGGAAAAAGGGGATATCTCCACAGAACAATTCTCTAGCTAGCCCAATCTTACATTAGCTATAGAAGTGAAATTAAAAACTCGGTCAGGTTGTGCTCTGAGGGGAAGATGAATGGCTTGGTTTAAGGCAGAAAGATAAGTGAATTCAGGTAAATCCATCCAGAGAAATGTGATAGCAATACCTACTAAACTGATAAAATTTTTACACTGAAATATTTTTTCCTGTTGGAAACTGATTTTCTGCATGTATAAAAATGTTTTAAAGACCTTTTAATTGCAAGGACGAGATACTAGGGACCCTAGCCAAGTATGTTCACTGTCCATATACCTCCAGACTTTAGATGGGCTCAGAAAATGAAGACAGAATTGAGGAAAGACTTCCACCTTCTATTTTTACCTGACCTGGAACATCCTGTGGGAAAATATGTCATCGGGCCTGAACAGATATTTGTGAGATCCTCTTACACCTCTCCCGATGCTCTCCATTGAGAAAGGAGAGATTAAAAATAAATTTATTTTTCACCTCAATTTACAGCAGCTTTTTTTTGTTGCTTGAATTTTAGATATTGTGAACCATTTTCAAGGGATGGATTGAAATGAAGTCACTGGAGAGCTAAAGAATGGCATGTTGTAGAATACTACTAGCCATATGTTATTTATCAGGATCTCAAGGAGAAAAACAACCTGCCATTCTGTTGTCTGGAAGCAAAGGAAGGACAAGATTAGGCTATGAGAGAGTTGGGCAGTCAGAGTATATGCCAAGCTAAGCATCAATTTCTTGTAAAGTTCATGTCATAAAATTAATCCAAATAATTGCTTTCAACCATGGCTTTGAACCATAATGAAAAAACTTAAAACAAAAGGATCATAAGACTAATGGCAGAGGACTTAGGGCTAGATCTAGCTGTATTTAACAACCTCATTATTGTGCTGAATTGACAGAAAGGCATCACAGAGATTAGAAATACAATGAGGAAAAAACATTGCATGTAGTTTCAGAGAAACTACTTTAAAAATAAATTTTCTGGGGAATAAAAAACCCCATTCCTAAACCTCAGACCTGCAACCAAAAAATCACAGAGATTTGTTCATTCTTTCTGAACTTTAAAAGGGGTTTTAATGTTCTGATCTCAGGCCACCTAATAAGCACTTACTTCTTTTCTGTCTGTGATAAATATCAATGCTAGGCAGATGGAAAGAAATAACATAGATGTTACATCTTCACAATAATGCCCAATGACAGAGGAGTCCTGCTGTTGGGGAGGAACCAACACTAAAGACCTGTTGTGGTAGTTTTACCAGCTGTGATTTAAAAGTGATAGGCTTATTTTTTACAAGCTTTTATCATCAGCTATATCCACGTATACAAAAAAAAACAAAACAAACAAAAAAAAAAAAAAAAAAAAAAAAAAAAAAAAAAAAAAAAGAGGAACTATTAAATTATAAAGATTTTCTAATAATTTTCTTTATGTACAATTATCTGAGAACACTTCCAAAGCCGCATTATTATTAATATTTACATAGATTATTTTAAATTTCTGTTGAGTGTAACTCTTCATAAAACTCTTTTATAGACAGACCTTGTATTATGAACTTCAAAAACAAGATCCAAATTTCAGATTTTCTGCTCACAGTTTGGTTTAATTAAGTTACTGGATAAATGGTTACAAGTTCAGGGTGCCACACAACAGTTAAGTGTTAATCTTAGTTTACTTACTATCTTTTTTTTTTTTCCTGGTTTGGGAGTTGTTGGGGGTTTTTTGTTGGTTCTTTTGCTTTTTTTTTTTTTTTTAATGAAGCTACTTTTATCTGTACAACTGCCTCTGTAATACAACAGCTCTGTACTTTGAGTATACTGAGCATGTATAAACTTCACTGCATTAATACAAAGCTGACGGCTGAGGAAGTACCAGAAGAGCTGGAGGCAAGCAAGCTGTTTGTCCCAGATGGCCTGTGCAAGAGAAAAGCTTTCCATGACAGGAAGATGTTTGGACATGTGAAAGCTGAATCACTTTGTTTACTACAGAAAGTGGTAACCAGCTCATCACATTAACGCATGGGATTCTACTGCAAAGGGAAATTCTTGTCACTACATGAAAATTAAATCACTGATGTTAATCCATTCAGGGGTTCGTGCCTTTTATGAATTGCACTACATCGCTAATTTCACTCAGATTTTAACTATTTGAATCACACTAGGGCTTCAATGTAAATCTGTAGTAATAGAGTGCCTAGGATATTGGAGGCAAACAAAAGACAGTAAAAACTAATAAAACAAACCAAACCAAGAGATAAACAAAAAAAAAAAATAAACAAAAAAAAAAAACACCAAAAAAAGGAGCCCACAACACAAGCCATTATCACTAATACAATAATTAGTTGGTAATTGAGTTGCAAGTCTCTGAAGTTAATATAGGATTAAGCATGGCATAATTGTCTTGTAAAAACATGAGTGAAAAGATACTATCTTCATTAGAAAGTGCTTTGGTGTATGATTTTGTCTTTCTGACTGTACACTAGAACTAAAACAATTTTCTGTATAGGTAGAATTTAAAGCAGAATTACTCAAAAACATTAGCTCTAATTTAAGAAATCATTTTTCAGATTGACCCAAAGAACAAACTGACCTAGAGCAACCAAGACCATGAAGACAACCAGAAAACAGATACGAATGTTATCAATCCAAAAGGAGTGGTATGATTCAGTAGTTGACACAAGGAAGGTAGGGGAAGGATGTTAGCAGACATTCTAGTAATATTCTACGCCTTCTAAGTATAAATTAACATTTTAAAAAATCTATATATTCTTGAAGATCTTTCAAATGCCAGGTGCAGTTAGTTCCTTGCTTCACTAAAATATAATGAATTTAATAGTACCCCAAACTTCTTAATGTAACAGCATTGCTCTGTTTATTTTGTACATTTTTGCATCCGTAATCTGTGAACATCCTGCAGCAAATTTTCATGTACTTTCTGTTGGCCAATTTAGTAGAAAACATTCTGGCAAAGTGCATTTCTGAGTCTACAAGTTTAAGAAAAAAATTAGAGGAAAGAGTTTTTCATAACTGTACATAGAAGGCTACAATTACAAATCAATTACCTGATCCAATACCCATCTATTTGCCCAGAGACTTTCAGGAACAATATGCTGGAATTGCATAGAAATACAAATTTCAGCAATAAAAAAAAAAGCAATAAAGCCACTGTCCTTAGTGCATAAAGTTTAATATGATACAATTGTTTTGCTAAGGGATGTGATTATGAAAAAGAAATTTCTTTGATTTAGAATTATGATAAAAATTATCCTACAAGAATTACAGGATCAGATTTTTCTGATAAATGTTTTTCTTCGTGGCACTTGCTCGTATGTGTTGTTTCCTACAGCTGAGCTTTGAAGCAGCTCTAGTCCTCATCTTTTATTGAATTACTATGTATTTCCTGGGGAAAAGCAGTTTAACTTAATTTTTTGGAGTTTATTGTTTTGGTAATCAATTAAAATGCTCATTGTTTTCAGAAAACTGCCAGGAGATCTACAGTAAAAAATAATAGAGTTCATATAGCCTAATTAGCTAAATTGAAATATTTAATGAATAAGACATCTACCTGTAGGACAGTCAAATATTGTCACTAACGTTGGTCAACAGGGATTTGGTTTATTTTTCTTTTTTTTTAATGATGGCTTGCAAAATGTTAATTTTAATGTGACTTATGCAAACGCAGTTAGAGAACGTGTTTCATATTACATATATTCAAGCCATATTATCCCACTCAGCTACAATGCTCAGTTCTTTCTATAAAAGAGATATAGTAAATGAAATAAAAATATACTGCATGGATCATTACACTTCTAAAGCAATCTTGATTAAAGCAACAGATATTAGACCAGATGAAAAGCGTCAGAATAGACACTTACGGGTCATCTCATTTACAGGTAAACCAGACCCTGAATCTCAGTGCTCACAGCTGATATGGTTGGCTGAAACTGTGTGTTGTTTGTTTCTGAACAAGTATGGAAGCATTGTAATACAGCAATAGAAAAAGGGTTTGTCTGTGTTCTTTCAGATAAGACTGAAGATTTCAGCTTGGATTGTTTTTGTAACTTTAAAACACTGATATTTAACTTTCTCAGCATAATTAAATAATGTTATTTTCTCCATTGTTAATGTGGATTTGCTACATAAAACAAAAACCTAATAACGTTCAGGTTGCCAACTTCTACGCATGTTAGATACAGCTCTAAATATTATTGCTGTATTTGTTTTGCTTACTTTGATAAGTTATTGATGGAAAGCAGCAAAATCACAAAAAGGGTAAGATTATTTGACAGTTTCTTATGGTGGTTTTGTCTATGTTTATTGAGGAAAAAACATTGGTCTTTGCTAATGTATGACAGGAGCACCTCAGCTTCATTTGAAATCCAAAGGCAAAACCATTTTCTCTTGTTGCCAAATATATCTGTAATCACTGAAGGCAGAAGCAACTTGCTTGTAAACATCATTACACAGCACCCTAAGATGAAAGACCAATCTCAACAAATACCATGTGATGCTCATTTAAACTCTCTTAATGTCAAAGTCCTCAGTTGTGAACTTTGTTGTGAACTTTGTTGTTACCCGTTGTGAACATTGGAGGCACAGGAATTTCAAGCACTTCAGAGTACTTAGCAAATGAAATTCCATTCTGGCTCTAAATTTCTAAACTGTCAGTGCAATCTTTGATTCAGTGTGTGTTGTAGTACATTTATTTGTTTATTAGTGTGAACAGAGCCCAAGGACCAGGGTCAATTAATTTTCAATCTATGCTGGATTTCAGTAAGAAAGGTGCTTTTAGATAATTAATGCTGACTCCTTCTTCATATTGCCAATAAATATATTTGCTCTCAATATTAATCGAACAGATTAGAGGCATAACTTCCATTAAACAGTGTTTTGATTTGAAGATCAATGAAGAAAAAAAATTGCTTCAATGTTTTATAAGAAATGTATATCCATCCCTCTAACAAGAGAGATTCTTAGAGAAAGACATATGATTAAAAACTGAGGGTTTTTTTTAAAGAAAAAAGCTCTGCATAATCAGTCTCAACCATACAAAATCTCTAATTCACCTTCTCAAAAACGAACTATCTTACAAGTTTGCAATGTGAATGAACAAAACCATCCATCAGTGAATATTTCCCTGTAAGTACTCTATCCTCACTAACACCTGCTCCTTTTTACAATTCCTCAGCAGAGCATTCAACTGCTATCAGCAACTACAAGTTCTTACACTGACAAATACTATCTATGATTCACTGACTCTCCAGTTCTGCCATTCCAGGTAGGACAATCTCTTTAAAGAGAATGAACTTGATTGATGTATTGAAACTCAGTTTTTTCTGCAGTAGTTTCTGTGTGGACCAACATAATATATACTTTTCAGAAAAAGAAATAAATATGAATATTCAAGGCAGTCTTAAAATAAGAAACTTTCTGAACTAAAGTTTTTAAATATTTATACTCTATAGAAATGTTAACGTGTTTTTTTCTTCCTATGAACAGCTTTAAAAGCAACATTTATTCTCATCTACAATGATCACCTAGAGAGGCAGTCCTCGTCCCAAAGCCATTGCATGGGAACTGCTTTCTTCAGAAAGAAGAAATTGCAGCATTTAAGTTTAAAAACTAATAAAATCCTTGTTCACTTGGTACAACTTCCCGGATGGATAGCTATCTAATTTTTTAACTGTTTTTAAAGTGACTCTTTCAGAGCTGGAGTCATGAAAGCCATCATACTCTAATTTTCTGAAAGCTTGATAAAAACCAATATTCTGAGTATAGATAAAGAGTAATGAAGTACTTTCCCATAGGAAAGCTTTCCCACTCATATTCTTTGATGCCAACTAACCTTCACATCTGCTATTTCCCTATTGATTGCTACAACTTGGCACTTTTGTAGAATGTCTGATGAGGCAATTCTATTCAATGACACCACTTCCTCTTCAACAAAAGAGGAACAGTAAAATAACAGTGTGTTTCCTATACCTTCAGGGGAAAGGCTGTTTGCAAATTATGCACACAAACATGTAGTCATCATTTATGTGTGTGTATGTGGAGAAGAAGAGCATTTGTTCCTTTATACTAAACCGTTGTCTATGTAAAATTATGCAAAGTGAGTCTGGGTTTGAATTTTTTAAGCAAATGAGGAGCCATTCTGGGTCCCACTTAAAAAATCCATCTCAAAATACATCGTGTTCACTATGGAAATAAGCTTGAAATTAGTCATCACTTAAAATACATTCCAAACATATGTTTACAATTCAGTAATGTGCATTAGAGAACATCAGAACTAAGAGTGTGTTTGTTTTGCTGTCCTTGAGTATGAACAAATCAGATTTTATTTTAAAATTAAATGAAATAATTTCTTTTTGACACATAATATAGTAATGAAATATTTCATTTAAAATTAAAGTGGTAAGCAATAGCAATTACCTAATGGTTCTCATTATAATGCTGTGGAAAACAGCAGCATGACAAAAAAAAAGTAGAGTTTAAATTCAAGATCAAATATAACACTTGTGTTTCAAACGGACTGAAACAACTAAATGATTAGTGTTTTAATTGCATTTTACTTTGGCTTTCCTCTAGGCCCTGG
This sequence comes from Orthonyx spaldingii, assembly GCA_013397795.1. Classification (NCBI taxonomy): domain Eukaryota; kingdom Metazoa; phylum Chordata; class Aves; order Passeriformes; family Orthonychidae; genus Orthonyx; species Orthonyx spaldingii. Next base: position 363,461 of record VZTJ01005044.1, read on the forward strand.
ACTCTACTATTTTTTGTCTGTTTGTTTATTTGTTTTCTGAAATTTCAGATACATTAAGATTTAGTGGCCACAATTAATTCTGTGTTTATTATTACTTGGAATTAGGTTCTTTCCTTTTCTCTTTTTGTTTGATATGTCTTTAAATCTAGATTCAGAAAGGTTTTGAAATACCTAATACTTACTGGAATCAATGGGAACTCATGTATAAAAAAAATAAACATAGAAGAATTAAGGATTTAGTTCCATCTTAGGATTTCCAGGTTGTATTAATAAATTACTCTTACAACAATGTATTTGCTCTAAGTTGAGCCAGTAGAGCTAAGAAAAAACTTTTGTTTTTTGAGCAGGACAGAAACAAAAACAGATAATAGTTCAGGAGATGTCAGGTACATACCAAAGACTATTCCTAATAGGGTGTTTGTGCATGATTACTTAATTGTGATAGAAAAGAAAGTTTAGTCCAGTGATCTTGATTTTAAAAATGCTCCTGTCCTGTTTGGCTTACTAATAAAAATATAGTCTGAATGTGTACAAGACAGAGATATAGAACATGTTTTAAAAAATATATGTGAAACTCCATGTAAAGATTTCAGTATTCATTTTCCTTTAAATAATCCACTTCAAAATTCTTACTTCAAAATAAGTGGTGAGAAATTATGAGTTTTAAGCAATAGTTTTTAAAACAGTTTTTGGACACTGGAACAGGCATCCTAGAGAAGTGATCAATGACCCAAGCCTGACAGCATTTGAAAGGCCTTTGGCTCATGCCCTTAGAAATTTACTGTAACTTTTGGTGCGCCCTAGATTGCTCAGGCAGTTGGACTAGATGACTAGTCTATGTCCCTTCCATCTGAAATATTCTATTCTAGCTTTAATAATTTTCCTATTCTAATTTGTAACCAAGAAATCCAAAATTACAGAAAAAATAAATTTGCAAAACATAATTAATGATTCAGAATATGTTAGAGGGTATAGTTTGTTCTAGATGTCAACCAATTTTATTTTTGCTGCAAACAAGGTGGTCAATTTTGCTGTGTCAGCCTACTAATCTCCCATATGCAAGCTGAATTGTACCCTTCAATTTCAAGTTTCCATGAAAATTCTGGTAAAGAATATGTTGAGGCTACTACATACTTCCTACAAAATATGCAAACAATGCAAACACATTACTGGTGCACACATCAAAAGCCTGCACCTGTCTCCCTAATTTAATAATAATAAAAAAATTTAACTTATAAATGCAACAAAAATAAAAAGTTATACAGCAGATGACTGGGCAGGCAACACCTGCCCTGCTGATGGAAGATAAATGTACTGAACCTCTAATATGATCAAGCACACGGAGCTACATAAACAAATCACAATGTTGCATAGTGTTTATTCTTTGTTATTTTTACTTCTTTTGTTTTCTTTTTTGAAATACAGGCTTTTGCAATCAGTGGTTTACTCATTGTGACCAGCTCAATCTTTCTAAATGCAACGTTTGCAAACACAGACAATAATTTTGGCCATATTTCAACTCAGACTGTAAGCTAAAACATGAACTTTTTCTATTATTTCCTATGGAAGAGATTTTTCTCTTTTGGTTTTTTTTTTTTTGTTGGTTGGTTTGTTGGTTGGTTTTTTGTTTGTTTGTTTTTGGTTTTTTGGGTTTTTTTTGGTTTTTTATGTGTGTGCGTTCATTTCAGTGCCAACATGTTAGAAAATAGTCTCTTTGCAGTTTTTAAACCATTTACCTTAAAGAAAACAAACATTCCCACTGTGCTAGTTAAGTCAGTCAGTTTTATTATAGAATTGGAATTATATGTATTATTCCTTGTAAAATTAATTAGACTACATAGATTTTTTTAAATCACCACCTCTCCCTATGGTCAAACTGTAGTTTATACACATATGAAAAATGTGTAGTGCTTAAAAAGTGACCAGAAATTTTATAAGATTCGTCTTAAATACTTTTAGCCACCAATACATTAAGCATCTACACCCAAGTGCTAACGCAAGTATATCCATGGTCACAACACAGGTTAATTTCTGTAACTCTGAAGAATGCTGTTCATCTAAGACAGTTGCTTAGTATGAAGGAATTACTTTCTGGTGCCTTTCAGTTTCTTTCCAGTTTCAGTCAGAGGCATCTAGGTGACTACTGAAGAGGAAAGCAGGTATCTACATTTTAGAGTGAGGAGAAACCTGCCTTACACATTTCAAAAACTACATATTTCCTTGTAAAACTAGGAAATCATATGTGTCTGTTTGTGTGTTTTCTGGCTTTGAGATCAAAACACAGGATATTATTATGCCTTCCTATTAAATTCTCTCAATCAAGAGTTGATATCCTTTATACCAATGCACCAATTCAACAAACTACTTCCAGTACAGTGCTACCCTATGCATTTGGAGAAACTTCAGGAATACAGCCTATTCCTGTTTTCATTCATTATTGTTTTAGAGATGCAACACTTTGTTTTAAAATTCTTGTATCTAAAGAGAATAATGAATTACCTTTGATAAACATTTTACCTATGAAGTGAAACCAACTACAATAGCAGTTGATAACATTAAAATAGGGCTTGTTTAATGCAATACAGTGAAAGAAAATAAAACACTGAAAATTTGAATGACAAATACATTATAATAGGAGGTTTTAAATTACCTGATTTCATCACTAATGTCAACAAATGTAAAAATAAAAGAAAAAATCTCAAATCACAAGTTATTGCAACCGCAGCCTTTGTCAGTTCTGGTGGTTTTGCTGTTCTATTTATTCCCCTAGAAGTCAAAGATTCAATTTGCCAAAGTAAATCTACATTTTGGAAATGAAAATTGATGGCCTAAAGATTATGAGTCTCAAGGGTTTTTTGTAAGTGTTAGGACATTTATTTAAGTATTTAGAAATCCAGTTGTATCTTGGAAAGGAGTCCAAGAATTCATTATTAGATGAATAAGAATATAAAAAATAATTAGCCTCTCTCAGTACTTCTGTGAAATAAGCCCCATGGTTTCCCTTCAGCCCTCCTTTCATCTTTGATGATCTGATTTGAAAAGACAGCCCCTGAAATAGCCAAATCTTCATTATGAACAGACTGTGACTGGAAGAGGTAACTGAAAAATCAGTGTTTCCTCCACTTGCTTCTGATTGTAGGGGTAGCCAAACCCACGACGAGAATGCCATTGTTGGATTGCACATCTATAATGAACTATGATAAGCATCTCTGCTCTTGAAGGAACAAAAACTGCATCAGAAGTACAAGGTGTAACCACAAAATAAATTAAGAAACCAAGCTGTTTTTTTAAAATTCAGTAAGTAAGTTCCTTAGCAATTCAACCTGAATAAAATTACACTTGAATTATAACTACCGGGATAGGCTTAGATAAAAGTCCTAGAATCAAAGAAACTATCCTCAAAGCTTCTTTGCCAGATAAGGTAATAGGGTGAAGGAAGAGGTAGACAGCCTTCCCATCAAATCACAGGAAATTTTTGGTGCTAGTATTCCTTCCTTACAGAAAGTTCCTTGAGGGATGCATATTCCTTTTTCAGAAGGTGGAAATACATGAAAGAGTACATGAAACTTCTATCAGAAATGCCAACTAGAAGCTTCGAAACAGTTCTAGAAGAGTCCTTGTAAGTCAAGGAAGGTATCACTAGTCCAAAAAAAATTAAATATGAAAGACACAGAAAGACAGTGAGAGCTAAAGAAAGAGGAACAGAACTGTTTCTGTCTTGCCAGTGGTCTTCAGCAAAAGAAAGTAAGAGTTCTTCAAAGAAAGACCAAGAAATTCAAGTCTTCAAAGGCTCCAGGGTATTTGCCATTTTTGATAGTTTGTTGAGGGGTGACAGATTTCAGTTCTCAAATGCAAAGACACAAATATTTTAAGGTAAGTTATATCCTTTGTTAGTAAATAATAGTTTACTAATAGTATGTATTAATATAGTGAAAGCTCTCATGCTTCCTTCAAATCACAATAGTTCATATGATAACTGATCTGGATTTTGCTTGTAAATTGCATTTCAATTTCTCTTTCTTATCAGTAGGCTGCTATGATCATAAAAACCTGACTGGTCATGGCTTGGAGGGGAGTACTTTTTGCTGGGTAAAAAGATGTCTGGATGGCCAAGCCCAAGGAATGGTGGTGAATGGAGTTATATCCAGTTGGCAACTGGGCACAACTGGTGTTCTCCAGGGCTCAGTATTGGGCCCAGTCCTGTTAAATATCTTTGTCAGTTGTCTGGATGAGGAGATCAAATGCACCCTCAGTCAGTTTGCAGATCACACCAAGCTGTGAGGCAGTGTTGATCTGCTGGAGAATAGAAAGGCTCTGTACAGGGTTCAGAATAGGAAGGATTGATGTGCTGAGGCCAAAGGTATGAGGTTCAACAAGGCCAATTGCTGGATCTTGCGCTTGGGTCACAACAACCCCATGCAAAGCTACAGGCTATGGGAAGAACAGTCACAACTCCAGAAAGCTGCCCAGTAGAAAAGGAACGGGGGTGTTGGTTGGCAACTGGCTAAATATGAGCAAGCAGTGTGCCCAGGTGGCCAAGAAGGCCAATGGCAACTTGCCCTGCATCAGCAATAGTGTGGCCAGCAGGACCAGGGCAGTGTTCCCCTGTACTTGGCACTGGTGAGGCCACACCTCGAAACCTCTGTTCAGTTCTGAGCCCCTTTACTACCAGAAAGAAACTGAGGTGCTGGAATGTCCAGAGAAGGACAACAGAGTTGGTGGAGGGTCTGGAGCACAAGTCTTATAGGATCAGCTGAGGGAGATAGGGTATTTAGCCTGAAGAATAGGATTCACAGGGGGGACCTTTGTGTAATTTCACTACAACTACTTGAAAGGAGGTTGTAGCAAGATAGGGATCTGCCTCTTTTCCAAAGTAACATGTCATAGGATTGAGAGGAAGTGATCTCAGGTTTTGTCAGGGTAAGTTAAGACTGAATATTTGTAAAAATTTCTTCTGGAAAGGACTTTCAAGAATTGGAACAGGCTGCCCAAGGCAGTGGTTATGTCACAAACTTTGGAGGTATCTAAAAGACATGCAGATGAGGTGTTTAAGGACATGGCTTAGTGGAGGTCTTGGTAGTGTTAGGTTAATGGTTGGGCTCAGAGCTCTTTTCCAACCAAAACAAATCTATGATTCTGTGATTCCAAAGTAAACTTTAGTGTACTTTTTTATAAACTAGTACTCTATATTGTGCAGATTAAGGATCTTTAATACATTAAATACAAGTTCAATTAATGCATGGATACAGAAAAATGCCTAAAAGGCAAAAAAGCTTGCATAATTACGTAATTATTATCATAGATATATTGCAAAAAGAATGGTTTAATCAATCTCAACAAGCACTCTGTTTGGAGAAATTAATAAATCTGGAGAAGAAATTCATCAGCATAATAAGACTTTAGGTGATGTCTGGGGCAATTCTGGCACTGAAAATATTTCTCTACACAAAGCAACTCTAATGTAGTTGGACAATACCTCAGTAGTATGATATATAAATTGACAGGCTGAGCTAAGAGTTCATCTCTGCTAATGAATGGAGGATTTCAGGCTGTTTTAGTGGGCAGGAATTCAACAGTGAATGTTGCTCATACAGCAGAATCTCACAAAAAAATGGTTGAACCAAGGGCCAGTTCGCTCTGGAGAATTGTTTCTGAATCACAGTCCCGGGATTAGTCATAGATCAAATCTGGCAAACTTTACATGGCTACTTGGTGACAGATCTGTTTGCTTTGAAGAGCAAGGCTTTTTTTTTTTTTTTTTTTTTTTTTTTTTTTGGCTCTGATGGTTAATAATGTTCAGATGTACTCTGAAATTCCTAAACAAACCCTATCTCTGAATTATGTCTTTCATACAGAATGCTGTTTGCAGTTAAAAGATTCTCTATGATCTCGTTCAGTTCCCTTTCTCACCTTGCTCAAGATCTGAAGACAAACATAAAGGGAAAAAAAGCTGAAAAGAGAAGAAAAAAGAGAAGTGTTCTCACCCTGCCTCCTGGGGAAAGCAGCAGGAGAGAAAGGTGATAAGGAGAGAGAGCAATTAGGTTATGCATTTCTGAGGAAAAACCCTTGCAACTAAACTTATGATGAGAACTCAGAGATCAGTAATTCTCTTACAAATGATCCTGTCAGCAGTGTCATTACAGGCCCCAAAGAGGCCAGAAAGTGAAAGGCATAAGGTAAGGGAAAGGAAGCAAAATGGGTTACCATTTAAGAAAAATCCTATATTAATACATAAAGAAAATGTACATTGGAAGTACCAGCAATTTCAGTGTTGTTGATTTTCTCATTGTTGCACTTTCAAATGTCTAGTGCCAAAACTCACTTCCCAAAGGGTGTGGATTCCCAGTGGCTTTCACATTTAGCAGGGTGATATAAGGTTGCCCCGCCATGTAATGACACTCTGCTCCACTCCCATCAGTTCTAGCATTCTCTCAGCCAGAGCAGCTTTCTTCACAACTGAAAAATAAAAATGCAACAACAACAAAAATGTTCTTTTGCAGCTGGATGAGAAAGCTGGGTTGACTCTTACCTATGGCATGTAAAGGCAATAGTTCTTTAGGCTGAAGGTAGGAGAAGAGGTTGGACTACTCACAGTTATACTGGCTTAAATTGATCCCAAAGCAAAACAAAACAAAACAAAACAAAAAAGCAATTGAGAAAAGCAATTTGTAGTGATTAGTGGTGATTAAACTCCATCTGACTTCAAAGGAAAGCAAATGTTATCTTGGGGTGCATTAGGAAGAGCACTGCCAGCAGGTTGAGGGAGGTGATGCTGCCCCTCTACTCAGCCTTAGTGAGGCCACATCTGGAGTGCTGTGACCAGTTCTGGGCTCCTCAGTACAAGAGAGACATGGAGATCCTGGAACAAATCCATAGGGCTATGAAGATAAGTGAGGGACTGGAGTAACTCTCTTATGAGGAGTGGCTGAGGGAGCTGGGCCTGTTTGGCCTCATGAAAAGATGAATGAGAGGGGGCAATATCAATGTGAACAAGTATCTTAAGGGAGGTGTCAAGAGGATGGAACCAGACTTTGCTCGGTGATGCCCAGCAATAGGACAAGAGAAAACAGGCAGAAACAGATGCACAGGAATTTCCATCTGAATATGAGGAAAAACTTCTTTACTGTGTGAATGAGTGAGCACTGGTTGCCTGTTGGTTGCCCAGAAAGGTTGTGGAGTCTCCCTTGATGGAGATATTCAAGAACTGTTGGTACACAATTCCAGGTAATGAGCTCTAGGATGACTCTGCTTGAGCAGACAGGTTGGACCAGATGACACACTGTGGTCCCTTCTAACCTTACCCATTTCGTGATTCTGTGATTGTTGTCTTCTGTGGCATCACTATGTATTCTCCACAGAAAAAAGAGGCAGAATGGGTTTTTCTTACCTACAAAATGATTTTTCAAATATGTAGATTATTACATCTCTCTGAATTATCTACATTTGATAGAAATCTTGGGTTTTGCTAATAAATAATCCTGACACAATTTTGGACTCAAATTGTGGTTTGGGTAATATATGCATCAGGCTTGACTTTCTAAGGAGAAATGTAAAGTTATTTTTTTACCCTATCTGGGCTCTTGTTTTTTGTGTCCTATACTTCTTTCCAACTGGAAATTAGATCTTGCTGTGTTTTATCATACCTTATACACTGAGAAAGATGGATTTCATTCAGACCATCTCCACCATGTACCTACAGTATGGATCATTAATACATATGCACTAATTAATGCATATTATTAGATGTAATTTTGAAAAATAATGCAAATGTCAACTTCTTGTTTGTATGTTTATTTTAGCTCTGTACAATATTTATACTCAGAAATATTTATGGCAAGGAAACTCAGATGGGATCATAGGGTAGCCCACCTGAGAATTCGAGTGGGAGATCAGCATAACACTTTTTCCCCTCTGAAGATTTTGGTAAGGCAAAAACTGATGCTGAGTTATGGAAAATATTAATTGATCGAAAGAGAAGCTAGAATTTTCCTAAAGCCAAATTTTCTTTTATTTTTGATGTCCCTCTTTGACTTCCTTTCAAAAATAGCTAGTGGGGACACAATTCATATCTCAATGACTTGTTTCAATATTTTAATTATTGTGAAACTCTGCCCCTGTTTTCACTGGAAAGTTATATTTTTTTTCCTTTGAAAGGACATTAAAAGGCATTAATACATGTTTTATCCATTTCTAAGAGCTGTAGCCTGAGGAGGATATAAATGATAAATATGAATCCTGTGGTTTTGACGTATAACCAAATATTACCCAGCACCATATTAAGAGTGCTTACTATCTGGATATATAGAATAATGCAGTATAAATCTTTGTAGAAATGAAAAGCTGACTAGTCAGTTTGATCATCTTTTTCAGTCCGTAGTGACAAGGAAAAGGGTATAAGAAATGAGGAACAGGGAAAGAAGAAAGGGAAGGGAAAGGGTATGGGTGTGGACAAAGGTGAGGGTAGAAAGGTAATGGATTTCTATCCCATTCCATCTATTTTTAGTTTCATGCCTCAACACTGAAATGCAACACGAAGCCAAACATATGCTACTATTTACTGTAGGAATAGTAATCACTCTAAGAAGAGGTAAAGGTCAAGACACCATAAAACCATAGTCCCCATCACTAGATAGTTATTTGGAATGAAGCTCTTTATGTAAATTTGTTCTGCTTTCTGCCTTCAAATTCAAAAGAAAGACAGTTCACCACCTCAGAGAACTTAATGGTACTAAATTTATTGTAATTTCTTCTATATAGAATTCAAATACACTGCTCTTCTTGTTATAGTCTGTGTTAATGCATCATATAACCTACCTACCATTGCCTAACTTCCCAGATCTTTTACACAATTAGGTAGAACTCAGTGAGGCAGAGATGTTTTAAGATCTCTGAACAAAGCCTATATCTCATTGTCAGAGGCTCTACTATTGGAGATTTAGTTCTTAAAAGTGTACGGAGTGACCACAGACCTTGCTTTAGAGATTTACAACTATATCTGCATTTTTTATACATTAAAAGAAGTAGTGGTTAACCAAGTAGTGTTCTTGCAAAGAGGGAATCAAGGCAAAGAGGAAATGATGCATTTCAGCTGTAGATTTTTCTAGCAGTTAGATCCAAACTATCATGATGAAAAAGAAGTAATAAATCTTTACATGGTATTTATATTCAATTGCCTTTTTAGTCAAATGTACTGCATGTATTTTCATGCAAGAAATCTGTATTTGTTACATCAAAATGCAACATCTCTGTAAAGTGAAATATGAAATCAAACTGAACACATATCTATAGTATCTGCTACCAATTATTTTTTATGCTTTATCAAAATTAGTACATGGAAGCTGTGACTCAAAAGATTGTTTTCCATTAGTCACTGTCAGTCACTGGATATTTGAGAAGCTCACAAGTGGTACTTCTCTCATTTTTGACTTGCAACAATTGCACTAAATAATTAACACACACTGCTAAACTTCATGATGTTTTATTTGAAGCATTTAAATAAAGATTTTCTGTGTGTATACACCCATGGGCTTGTACTGCATCTTTACTTGTTAAACAAATAAATATCACTTGTCTATTACAGTATTCAAATCCAGGCTTGAAAATCTCACTGAAGTACTGGCTTTATGCATGTCAATGCCAGCCGTACACACGACAAATGACATTAACACCTTTTTATTGCTGCCATTCTTCTGTTTATGTCAGAGGATCTGTCACTTGTACTCCAGTTGCAAGCAGTGGGAAAAATTCCCCTATAACTCCTTCCTTCAGCTTTAAGAGACTGTTTTTGAGACTTTGCAATGTATAGGTAGAGTTTAATGCTATTTGTTTTAACAACAGGTTGAGAATGTGTAAGAGGAAGACAGACAGTGTTGAATTGTTGCTCCCCTAAATTTCCTCAGAGAGGTGGCAACAAAATGGCTAGGGTAAAATGTGAGGGGGTGGGGGAAAAGCAAAATGACTGAAAAGGGTGAGCAACATGGATCTTCATAGAGAGAGAGCAGTGCAGGAAGAAATGAAATATATTGTTGAAAAGTGGAACTGGAGTACAAAACTTGATCCTAAAAAAGAAAAGGAAAGAAACTGGCAAATATAAATGATAAATAGAAAGTTAGTATATCAGTTAATAGTTAGTCTATCAGATAATTCTAAGGTGTGTGAGTCAGCTTTCCTGAATTAGTCCCCTGTCCACCTTTCATCAGAATTAGTTCCCTATCTATCTCACCAAGTGATTCCCTTTTCGTGCCTCAGCTTCCTTATCAACAAGGATATAAAATACATGTCTTACAGAGAGCTGAGAAGACCTTTGATTTGTGATACAGAAGTAGTGACACTAATTTACTGCTATTAGAGAATGAAAAAGTACTTTGTTTTTTACTATTTGGTATGCAGATGCCTAGTAACTGTAAGCAAGAAAAAATCCATTTTGCCTAGTACTGTACAAAAACCTAGAAAGAAAGAAATTCTGACACTGAAAGTTACAAATATGAAAAATTAAGGGGAAAACAAAAGTACATGACAATTTCACAAAAAAAGATCTTGACATCATAGACCACATACGTGCATATGTGTTGAACCAGATTTTTCAGTGTGAGAGGGTGGAGAAGTGTGGCAGAAATAGAAGCAAGGTAGAATTAATATTATTCTTCTCAATTTCAGAATTGTAATTCAGCAAGAAAACCAAGTGGGATGTTGAGAAACAGACTGAGAAACCACAGAATTCAGAGGCAATGAAAAATCTGAGATTTTTTTCATTCAAGAACAGTTAATGTGAGATCACTACCTTTCATGAAAATAATACATGCTTTTTATTTTATTCCAAACATGAAGAACAACAGGCTTCTGAAATTTGAAAACGGTCAATCGTGACAAAAGCAGCCAAGAGAAAGGAAGAGAATTTCATAACTAAGAAAAAATACATAATTTGAGAAACATCAAAGCATGTATCAAGAGAGGAAACTCCTAGCCTAACAGTAGATAAGGCTTAGAATTTACTTTCACATATCTTTCCTTCTAATTCTTGGACAATACTAAGGTTTTCTTTATTGTTCACAATGAATTAGCTGAGCAGACCCACCAGGCACATAATGGACTTGTAAAACTATTTCCTTTCCATGCTCAGGTGAGATAAGGAGATCTTAAGAGGAGAGAGCACTGAAATTTTCCTTTGCCTCCTGGCTTCTAAAAGAGTTGTAATGCATGTTTCTCAGACCATGAGGAGATATGAGATGAAGGACCTAGTAAAACCCTGAAGACAACATTCTCCTTTTACACTGAAGCTATTTCACAAGGATGTTTGGTTACTAATAAGGGTAACAACATTTTCAACATATATCCTATGTGCTCTCCAAGATTTTACCTTCAAGAGGTTTTAATCCAGAAGTTACCTTGTTTGTCTGATACCCATTAAGTTCCCCTTCATAATAGTTTCTTCTTTTGCTTTAGCACCACACACCTTTGGCCATGCTCCAAAGTTTTTTAAAGGAAAGAATTCAACGGACTGCTATATAGCTAATTTATGCAGAAATTAATATCTTGTCTTGTGGGCAGCTACCGAGCCTCACTGTGATTGGAATTAATAACTATTACCAAGATATGATAATTTCATTTAACATTAACAAACCATCTGGTGCCTTTACTTTTTGTTGTAACACAGTGCCACTGTTTTACTCAATCCACTCTCATTAAAATAAGACAAAGTAGCTAAGGATAAACACACACACAGATGATAAATTTATCCTCTCAACTATCTGTGTGCAAGTCCCACCCCCAGTACTCATACTCTCAGATTTTTAAAGTATGAGGATACTACCAACATCTAATCCAACCTCCTGTATAATGAAGGCTGTTTCATTGAGTACCCTCTAAATCAAAAGAATAACATGCTTGGGCTATGCTGTATCTATCTTGCTCAAAATGGCTGCCTGTGATAGATGAATCCAACCCACTCCTAGATAAGTTATACCAGTGGTTAATGACTCTCACTCTTAAAAATATTCACCTTATTTCTAGTCTGAACTTGCCTAACTTCAGCTATGAAACATTGGATCCCATTATGCCTTTTTCTGCTAGATTAGAGAGTCATCTACTGTCAAAAGTCTCATTCCCATTAAGGCACTTGCAAACCATGATCAAGTCACCTCTTAACCTTCTCTTCGCCAGATTAAACAGGCAGATCTTTAGCCTCTAACTGCAATGCTTATTTTCAGACCTACAGTCATTCTTTCATCTTTTATGAACACTTTCCAATTTTAAGCATGTTTTCAAAATGTGATCACAAGAATAGATCACAAAAGTTCATTAGTATTTTCCTTAATGCATTATAAAAAGGAACTTCTTACTTGGTATTCAGTTATCTGTATATCAGAGAATATAATATATACGACTTAAAACTGTTTTATCACATTCTTGTTCTTAAGTTTTTTTTGTATTTTTAGTATTTTCTATGAGATATTCAATTCTAGCAGCACCTTGTAATCCAATTTCACTTAAAGTCTTATTTTAAAATATTTTCTTGCATTTTCATTTTTTTATGTAAGGGAATTACATTCCTGAAGTAATTAGGTTTTACAGAAGAGAAGTATGTTTTGAAAACACTAAAATACAAACATACTATGTTGACCAAAATTATAGTATTTTATTTTCTGATAATGCAATGTCATTAGATAAAAATACCTAATTTTCCCAGGAGGTCTACTATTAAAGGCTGTATATATATATATGTTTTGGTTTATCTTTCATGGAATACATCTCTAATTAACCTGCATTCCTTACACAGGTAGTTCTAGTGAATGGCACATCAAGAACACCCTAATGTTCTCCTGGACATTGCTTCAGACACTGAATGAATTAAATGAGATTGTGTAGTTTTCATTTATTTTTCTATTTGAGCATGATTTTCATTTATTGACAATCTGCAAGAACAGTTATAGCTACTTCTAATGCTTAAGTCTGGATTAATTTCATTAGGTAAATAACATCCATTAGTAATAAAAATATTAATAGTAGCACCAAATAATAGAAATTAATTAACTACTAGACAAGACAGTAAACAACAGAAAAATATTTCAAATCAGTCGGTTCCTAGCTGGAACAGTTCTAAACTATTGGTTCAGTTTCATATCATAAAACACTTGTTAATCATGATCTGTTCACACAAAAATGTAGAAAATATATTTGTTCAATAGGGTAAACTTTAATTTGACCTAAAATTTATCAGCTGAATAATGAAATCCTGTGTTTTCTTACGATTTCTCTTTTTCATTCATTGCGAAGGAGGAGAAATCATTAATGTAAAAAAAGAAATACTAAATTATGTGATCTGACTCCTAAATCTGTTATATTTAAGTCCAGGTTATTTCAACTGGAAATAAAAATCTTTAGTGAAGGATGTAAAAATGCTCTTTCATTAGATGTAAGGACTCTCTTGTTCTTGGATACAATATATTAGATAAATACAAATTATATCTAGACAAATGTAACTAGAAGAATAAAGAGAGCAGAACAAATAATTGTGCAGAAGATGTACTATATTAACATGCAGAGGGGACAAAATCCAGAGAAAGAGGAATAGTCTCTGTGTACTTAGAAACATAAAAACCCCACATAGGGGCATTAAAAAAAAGTGAATAAAAAATTAAGGATGAGAAGAAGGAAAACAAAATTTAAAGTTGCTTCCTAATATTTTAGTGTCCACAGCTTGAATCTGAAAGAGAATTAGATCAACATTTTCTGCCATACTAAAATTAAGTTAAAGCCCTACAGTGTTTTCTGGTAATTCAATAAATACCTTGTGTTATTTCTTTATGTCTCAAGACACAAAGAATTTTGACACTTTTAAAAACCTCAGTCTTTAAACTTTCAATGTTGCTACTTTTAAATTCTTCACATATTTCCTGATATGAAGAGACCTCTAATTGATTTGTTACTTCTACCAATTTCATCAGTTCCTTTTCTAACAAGTATTCTGAGGAAAATACTCAGAACATTCCCAATGCATGCTTGAAGTTAAGCAGCCTGAAACATTCTGAGATATTGGAGTTGAACTGATTTTTATTTCCAAGCAGAAGCTGAAAGCCTCATAATTATTTATTTTTTTAAATTAAAACTATGTGAACACTTTGATTTGGTACAAGGTTTACAGTCATAAGATTAAATTGTGATTATTTAGCCTTGATATAGAAATAAACTTTGTGCTTTCCAAATCTGATGAGAGAAACTGAGCGCACAGTCTTCAATTTCTGTACAAGTTTACAAGTTACGTTGATCCTGAGTTTGCTGATTACAAATGCCAAAGTGACAGTCAATGTAGATCTTTAGGTGCCAGCATAACTCCTCTTAAAATTAGAATATATCAGACAAAAGCCTTCAAAAAGTACCACAGATAAGGCAAGTATTGTTAATCACCTCTCTCTCTGGAAGATCTGAGACATCTCTGTGCTATCAAACAATGAGTTATAGAACAAATCATCTTCTCTCCCTTCATAAATACTTATCACTAATTTAAGTCTGCTTAAATGTCTGATGAATCTAGATAAGAAATATTTTCCTCTAATTCAGTATCACACTTCACTATATTTCAAATTGAATTACCTTAGTAACAGGTTAAAAGGAACAGAAAAACTGGAATAATCTGAGCTTTTTACATGGACCCAAAATTTCATTCAAAAGTTTTTGAAAATTACGAAGTCCAAAAAGATTTTTCAGTATAGCCACTAACATCCTTAGTGTTTCTTGAGTAAAGACTACAATTAGATACAATGCTGCTGAATTTAAACTAACTTTCAATCTGACAAAACTTAATCTTGTACACAGCTACAGAAGATCTGAACAAAGTATTCAGGTTTCTTCATGTATTTCACTGCTATAAATTCAATTCTTTCAAAGAAAATCATCAAAGAAACTTTGTATTTTCTGTGAGAGATTTTTCTTTTAATTCTTTTGCTATCTTTTTAATAATAAAAAAAAGGTTTTTGACGTGGTTTTGACAGCATGAGGAATTATATCTGTTGCCCCTCAGCAAAGTTCAAAAGCTTTCCCACCAAAATCAGGATACAGCATCTTCTCAAACAGAATATAAAGCTTACCTTGAAGAAAGTCATGGTTGCTCCATCTTCAACTGCCCCATATTCTATCTTTGTCTGCTTGGCCAAATCATCAGCAGAATCAATAGGGGATTCCATACGTTCCACTGTCAGAAAGGCGGCTAGGTTAGCAGTGTACGAGGAAATGATGATAAGTGTGAAAAACCACCAAATGCCTCCCACTATCCTGGTGGAGAGGGCTTTAGGCATGAGCTCAGAACCTAACGAAAACCAGGGGAGAAAGGTGAAACCGATGCACAGAAAACAATTAATAAGTGTTCAGCACTTTTTGCCACAGTGGGGAGATGGAATCACTGTGCAAAAAAATCTTTAAGCTACAGGTTTACATGTACTGCTTGTACAAACACACACAACTGAAATGAAAAATAACTGGTTAAATTTATAAAGACATCTTTTTGGAGCTGTGGGAATCTAAAGATAGTAATGGGAGATTTAATGAACAGTACTGTTTTAAAATTTATAAACATATTTATATATATAGATAAATACCAATAAGAAGAAAGCAGTTATTTTAACTTGCTTTCCAGAAAAAATAAGCAATTGATGAACAGACCAGATGTGAAATAAAGGATTTCATATCTGAAAACCAAAATTTGAAATCTATTATAAATATGTTTTTGAGTTTTGTCATTTGCTGTAAAGGATAATTTATTAAATGTTTAGATCAAAATATTAACATCGCCCATCTCTAAGTTTAGCCCCACAATTTCATATAAATATGGGTGGCTATGCCACACATTTCAATTTGATAGAGTAGCAATAAAAATATTAAACTTCTATGCATAAGCTAGATAAAGACAGATTATAATGCATTGCTGGAGTTGCCTGCTCATGGCACTAAAGAATGGAGGGGGAGACAGACTCTGTATAGTAATTTGCATAATTTTTAATGCTAATTTAGAGCCTAATGAGACAAATTGAAGCACATAAACTCCTCTTGTGCCTAATTACTAAAAATAGGAATGAATTAAATTCACTGTAATATACAATTACAAATATTTATTATAAATGAGCATGTATGGATTTTTTCCATAATGTTATAATTGAATGAAATGAAATTTCTAATGACGTCAAATAAACAATTTCAAGCTTCATTTTAAGAACTTTATGCAAGATCTTTTAGAAGTATCTGGAAACTTGTTTTCAAGAAAACAGTTTTAACATATCCACTATATCGTACCGAAACCATCCCTTTTTGTTAATTGGTTACTATGCTTGCTCTTAAATCTCCTGGGTAAAATGGAATGAAGGCAAGATGGACTATTTTATTCCTGTTAAATTTTAGTGCTTATATTGAATTAGTTAAGGAACTGGTCCAGCAAGGTAACACATCTTCATATAAATGAAAGATTATGTCAAACTTCCAAACTTAATGCCAGGAAAAGAACAGAAAGACTGGGGAGGAAGGGAGGAAGAAAACCAAAGAAAAGGCAAAAAGAAGTGGTATCATAACTGGACTACTGTATTCAAAAACAGCCCATCTTACCCTGCAGTTCATCTTACCCTTGCTGTTTCAAACAAAAAAGGCTGACAGACTTGGACATGACAGCCAACTCCAGCGCCAGACTCTGCCTAGAATTCTGCAAGGAAAAAAGTAGAAAAGTACCTGTCTGATGTAGTTGCTCCTAGGCCCTGCTAGTCAGACACTTAGACACCATAACACTAAGAGAGTTCCCAACAAGCCCACCATCATGAACTCTTTTTAATTGCTCTCAATTCATTTAAAAACCAATACCAGTAAAGTCAGATAGGACTGGGAAGGAAAGAGTGGAGATATTCGCCGCAGTTACCCCAGTTACCACAAGTTCATACCTTACCAAGGACTGAAACCGAGTGCCACCTGGGCCCATGAAACAGAGCCTGGTCAGGGGCTGACTGTCATGTACCCAAGGTAACGTCATGTCCAGCACTATGTCCCACAGTTTCCTGGGAGCGAGAGGTGCCAGCAAGACATGTATGAGTTTCCTCTACCATGTATCCTCCAGCACTTAGCAAATCTTTTGTAAAGAAGCAGCACTTAATAAGTTAATGTGAGCATGGCCCAAGCATTTTTATAGTTTCTAATGGAAAGTTATTGCTATTAGGTGAGAACTTCTATGCTTGTCTAAAAGCCTACTTTTATACTACATTAGGTTTCTGAGAACTTTTTTTTAAAGCAATCATCAAAATCAAGACTGATACTGCATCCTTAGAATGGTGTCTTTAAAGTTTATTAAAGGATAAATTGAGTAAAGGTGAAATAATATAAGGCAAGGACAGAGGGTCAGCCTTACTTCTGAAAAACTAGTTTTCCTTCATGGAAAACTATTACCCTCCAAACATATCTTTTAAAATGAAGGCTGGAGTTGTTTGTTTGTTTTTTTGTTTTGTTTTTTTTTTTTAATCTCAGAAAAAAATAGTTTAGACATTAGGGACTAAAATACCTTTTCCTTGCAAAAAGTTGATACGAAAATCTAAATTGCTTTTTCCATGCTCCAGAAATATGAAGAAGCATACAGCTACATAAGAAATAAAACTCAGCATCGATAGTGATTCTGACAATCCTGAGAACTGTGAATGGAATTCAAAATACCTTCTTTCATTCAGTATCCCTTTTTTGATAGCTTCTTTGAAAGCAGTCATTATCTTACAAACATGTATTTGGCAATTGTGCTTCAACTATATAATTTCTTGATATGTATATTGACAACCTAGTTGATAGTAAACAGTCAACTATAGATGTATTTTTATTTCTGATTTGAAATTCTGATTTCTTTTTGCATATTAATTCATGTTTTTCTGAGCACAGTACTCTTTTGCCTGAAGTCTTAGAGAGTTTTTAAGCCTAGAAATCTGACCTATGACAGAATATTTACTGAAGTTACAGGAAAGCTTAATGAATTCATTTGATGAGTTTAAACCAGGGTTTACTTATAGCTGGTGTACTTATAATGGGAAGTTTTATAAACGATTGCTCAGGTATATCCATTAAAACAACTCTACCGAATTGTACTTGTTCCTGCATTTTTTTGCAGGAAACAAAAAATTTTCTATGATTTTTTGGGGGATATGCAATGGTTACTTTTCCAGAAATAAAAGTTATTCCTTTTAACAGTTCTTTAACAGGACTAACAATCTTTCATAATACACTATACTGCCCTGTGAAATGTCAGAGGAGAAACTGAATCTCTGCTATTCAAATGTGTCTGATACTATATGACTCTGTTCAAATCCTTATGGAAAAGGGTAATAAAATGGTGATATATTTTTATGGATCTATATATTTGGTATGCTTTCAAAATAAGAGGAATATGGTAAAGAAATTACAGATTTTTAAGAATATGCTTAAGCATTTTATTAAGACATATATAGTTAAAACTTGTCGGTTTTACTCCGAGCAATATGACTACACAGCTGCCAATTTTATTGTCAGCAATGGCATCAGTTTCTCAGTGCATGGATTGTTGAATATAGGTTTTTTATCTAAATTCTTAAGAACGGTCATTCTGATTTTAAAAATATAAATTGTGGTTACAAGACACAATATATATAATAAATATATAAATTGTGGCTACAGAAAGATAAAAATCTTTCTGTAGTTGAAAGGTTTCTAGATCAAAATTAAACAAATTATAGATTTTTACATTATACTCTTACCTGACAAAGACATACTCTCTTTTAGGTTGTTTAAATGGAAGTTTTTTAGGCAATGAACAGACTAGCTCATTTAATTATGCAGTAAGTTTTTCCTGTTTAGAAAATAAACTACATGACTATGCCATACTTCTTTAAGTTTTAAAATTTTTATCTCTCTTCAGACTAGTTCCTAAGGTGGTGTTTGGAAATGCCTGGATACGTAACCATGAAAAAGCTGGTTTATGGCTACATGCACAGAGGCACCCATGCAAGTGACTTGGGCCACAGAGCTGTTACCCCCAGCAAAAAGTGGGACATGGTGCCCAAGAGAAAGAGCAGACTGAGTCGTATACCTTGCTGCATGAGAGCTCCAACTCCAAACCAGAAACTATTTAGCAAGGTAAAATTGTTTTCCACCACGTCTGAATCAGGGTTGCAAGGATGTGGATTATACCACTCATAGGGACTAAACCTGTGGTAATTGACAGAAAAAAAGAAGAGATTTAAAATGCAGCCATCACAAAGCCTATCCAGCAAATCTGCTGCAAAAGACAAAGAAAAACAAGAGAGGTTATAAAGAAAATAATGAAAGTTTTTACAGTGTGATTGCATTATACTTAACAGCAATATTAAAAGATAAAACAATATTGAAGGTTCACATTCTTAACTATTGCTGATACTAATAAAGTTGCATACAGATTGGCTCTGAAAAATTCCAAGTGCCACCTGTAAACATCAAAGCACTTATTCTTCTGTTGACATCAATAGAATTACAGACAATTGGTCCCATTTAGGATTAGGTTCTTAAAACCACTATGTCAGTATTTTGCATCTTGAAAGAAAATATAATATATGTTAAATCACAGAAATTAACTAGAAAAAATACATTAGGCAAAATGTTTTTTCTCATCAAAATTACAAATCATGAATATAACAGAAAATAAATGGTTATCAGTAAAAGCGGCATTGTTAATCACCAAACAAGGGTAATAAACACTACAATTCATAGAAAAAAATACTATAGCAAATTAAAGGAATTGCATCCTGTCCTGTGAGGTGCACAGTAGCATCCCTGGAAAGGTTTTCCAAAAGAAGCTGGGGACACTCACAAGCACCTTGCAGGGCCAGGCTCTGAGAAAAGAAAAAAAAAAGAAAAAGAAAAAGATAAACATAAAGGAAAAGACAAATGAATTATCTCAAAAATAGACAGAACAAAGATAGTAGAAAAATGCCTGAGTCTGGCAAGAGATTACAAGCAGATTATATACAATCAATCTATTTTAAATCATAGCTTTGCAATTGCTGTGAATTATGACAGGTTCATATCTAAACACTATTTTATCAATTGCAGCTAAAACAAGCAAACATGTCTAGATAAATTATTCTTTATTATAATTTCTTTTGAAAAAAAAAAAGATTTTCAGTTCTCGCTTCCTCATTAGACTTTTGTAGAGCTTTAAATTTTAATTCCATTGTGCAGGATTATTCTAATCATTTAAGAGATTTAATCATCATGCCTGGGCTTGGAGACACACTGTTGAGAAGGACTTTTATTTTATGCTCAAAATCATGTCTTTAAATCTTTGATAATGAATACAAGTTAATGCATGTCCATAATACATTTGAGCAAAAAAAATGAAAATCACTGCAACACAGTGGAATGGAACCAGCACAAGATACCAGTACAATAATTAAAATATTACAGATTTTAATTATTAAATCAATATCAAAGTATTTTCATAATTTCTCAAATCATTAAAGCCACTCTGTTAAAAACCCCCAGATAGGCAGCTTTTATAAAAAACTTTTTTGATGTATCTTATAATCAAAGCTATCTGAATAATGCATCTGTCACTTTGAAAAATGCAATTTTCTTCACAATAATATTTCAAACACATTATAATACAGAAAATCAAATGTTCCACTTTTAAGCTCTTAATGTAATGTTAAAACACCTCTCGTCTTAAAAGTGTCTGCTTGACAAAGAACTGTTTCATTTGGATCTCCAAAGTAATACTTATATGCTGTTCAATAATGTTGATTGGGTTCTAATTAAACATTGTGACCTGAATTCTCCTATTACTTTGCAGTAAAACTAGATCAGAAGTTTACTGTCTCATTAAAAATCTAAGTACCTTTCAAGTCATATTGTTGTCAATCCAACAAAACCTGGAAAACAAGCACTTTGTGAAACTGAAGCACGTTTTTATACTTTTTTGCTGAGAGATATTTGAAGATTGAATTGGAAAATACCTTTTTCTTGTGAGGACAATGTTTGCTACACAAAGTAAACATATTTTAGAGATTTAAAATACACATAAATAGTCAAGTGTTATTTTTAGTGATTGTAACATTACTGACTGATCTAAAACACAACTTGATGGTTTTACCTTTTTGTTCTGATAGCTTATCTTATTTAAATATTTTTATATTAGTTTGAAGCATGGAACAATTGTCCACAGGTATAAAGAGAGGAAGAAACAACCTAACACACAAGACGGCTTTAGGAAAAAGAAACAATGCAATCTGAGTCCTATAGTTGTAGAATTCTCTACTTAGAAAGTATGGAAAATTAATACTCGTCTATTATGTATGAATATTGCTTCTCTTTATGTTAAGGATGATCTATGATATTAGATTGTCTAGTGGAATAATCTTAAGATATAGATCCTTTAACAATTTTTTGTATGTACTACATATGTGTATAAGTTTCATGATGTTTAGCCTATTGCAATATGTATTCATAAATTACAGAGTCACAGGTTCACCTAGCAGGTTTTATAAGCCAGGATCCTGCTCAGGGCAATGTCCACTATTTTACAACAGTGGACTGTTCAGTCAGGTCTCAAAAATGTCTAAAGACAAGAATTCCACATTTTCTTAGGAAAAACGTTGCCATGTTTAGTTACCATAATAAACACTTTTTTTTTTCTTTAGGTCATGTTGGAACCTCCCTTGTTTCCAAGCATAAAGGACTTCACCTTTTTTGATCAGCTTCTGGTATTAGAAAGTGTGTATTAGGAAACCTCTATCTGCCCGATGCTAAAAAACCCAGCTCCCCTAACCTCCTTTCACAAGTTTTCTGATTCAGACTCCACTTGCTCAAGTTTATTCAAGTATCAGGGGTCCCAGATGTGCTATAATAAGTGATATTATGGGAATAATTACTTTCCTTGATTAATAGATTACATTCCTACTAATTTAAATGCAGAACACTAGCTCAATCAAGAGAACAAGCCTAAAGCAAAAAGAGAACTTCAATTAATTGATACAATTTTGAAGACTGATTTTTCTGACCACTGATAACAGGTATTCTTCCCATTTACCCATTTCTATTAGTGTTTATTCTAACATTTCAGATACAGTATCTTAATCTCTAATGCCTTCAGGTATTTGAAATACTTGAAAATATACACTATAAATGAGCTTTACAAGACCTGACTTCCAGGTTCCTCATTGATGCTTCCCGCTGAAAAGTTACAAGTACTCTCCAGAAATCATCGGCTAGTGCAAATAATGCTTAAAAGTCAGCCACCTCAGCAATCCATAGGAAGGAAAGATTTGTGTTAAATTTAATTCCACTTTAATTCCAGTATGCCATAATATTAGAAATTAAAATAAGAATGCCAAATTATCAGACAGACCTACTTCAGAACTTCAAATTATTTGAGACAGACTATAAATTATAATACTCTGTATTAACACAGGGTTTCAAATAATAGTGTATAAGCCCAGAAGACGAGGGATATTATGTGTGTATCTCAAACACCTATAATTGAATAGCCATGGACACAATCAAGGATTGTTGGTAAGAACATGTTATGATAAAGAATGTGATCTGACTGGAGAAGGGGTACACTGGAGATATGGCAGAATTTTCTGGGACAAATGTCCTTGTTCTGGCTCCTGGAAATAAGCACAACACAATTCAAGCACAGGACAGAGGTCAAAAAGTAAGTATGGGCTATTGATCAAAGGCTGACACAGTACAGGTGGCTCAAGACCACCAAAGACCTCCAAAACCCTCAAATCTATTTTCATCCACCTTGGATACCCCACCAGCTGGATCAGTGCTGGAGCCTGGACTGGTGATCTTTTTAGACTCCTTGAGCCTGTTTGACATCAGAACCTGTCATGATATTAACTGTGATCTACTGCTGGTATTTCTGCTTCTGTTTTTATTTAGGAGCTTGATTTTGTGCACTTCTGCCACAGGGAGCCTTGTGATGATATTACAAGATTCTGCTTCTTAATTCTTAACCTGCAGGCACCCACTCCTCCTTTCCAGTGCCCAGTTTGAGACAAACTCAGGAAGAGACATGCCTAATTCTGGGTAAACTACAACAGTTTCTACAGTTTTGGTCTGTAAATAAAAACAGTCTTATAGAGAGCCACAAGACTCAGTCTAGATGACTTCAGATGTGATTGTAGATTCAAGGGTTTTTTCACCCACTATACTCAGAGAAGTGCATTCTGTCACACACAGACTGCTGCTTTCAGTTGCTCTCATAAAAGGTGTGGTGTAGCATGTTCTGTACAAATCAATGCAACTCAAAGCTTCTGAGAATGTGTAAAGGGTACCCTCCACCAACTCCAATAGGTCTCAAATCAAAACCTGTCAGTTTATTGCTGATGATAATATGAAGATAGGATTTTGTTTTGAAAGCAAATTAATAGGTATGCTTAATACAGGCTGTAATATCTGGAGATAAAGACATTTTTAATTTAAGCTGTATTTTCTGGAGAGCAACGTAACTTGTTAAAAAGAGAAGAAATCCCAAAACCTGCATTTTAGAGAGAAGAGAAAATGGACTAGTGGAGTAATATTTCTAATTGAGTTTTCATTATACCAAAACACAGCTGCCTAGGAATATTACACAGAACTGAATTTACACCAGTTGGGATACTCCCTGTGGGATAAAGACTGCTTGGACCCATTAGTAATATATACAGGCCATTTGAGTTTTCTGTGTTGCTTTCACATATTTGCAAAACAGGTGTCAGGTACTGTCATTAAATCATATTCAGCATGATACCCGTTAAATTCTTATAGAGAACCTTTACAGAAGGTCTAAACTGGCTTTTTTCTTCTTCTTCTTCTAATTATTTCCTTTTTATTTTATTTATTATTCTACTCTTTTTCTTGGGATCAAAAAAGCAAAATACATGGGATTTTTAAAACACAGGTTGATACTGAATATTTAGCTAAAAATCCATGAGAGTTATCAGCTGCCCTTCTAGTGCCTGGACTTCAATTCTTATTTAAAAATTCATACTGGCAAAATTTTTCATCCTTGTCTCAGACATGATACTGCCTTCTGTTCTGATCCAAATAGTAGCTACATAATAACTATGGGAAGACTAAGAAAAGTCTATGTTCTACAAGATAGTTTGAAATTACAAGAAAACAATCAAATACAATAAACTTAATTCTTGGTCTGATGCGGTCAGATAGAATACTTCCCTGTATTAATGGAATTATGAATATAGGCAAGGGAAATAAAGAAAATATGATTGCAACAAGTATGATGCAAGTATAACTTAAGGGACTAATGAGATTATTTACTGGTAGCTGTGCTCAGTTTATTTAAATTACATTGTTTTCAATTATATTTCAAACACATGGTTATAACTGTGGTTTTTTTAAATGAACATGGAAATAAATTAGGAGCAAGCAGTATTGCAAAAATATTATCTACAGCACGATGTGACTAACACATTCTGCATAACTCAGCAATATATGCCACAGACACAGCACAAAGTTACACTGTGCATATTATTCCAGCATTATTTCAAACCTGTTAAATTAACCTGGATGCATTTCTTCACTTTTCTCTGGATCAGTTCCATGAAAAAAAGTAAAGAAAGTATGATTACCCACTTACATGCACACAGACACCTCTTTTGCACAGACCAAGAAGTAAGCAGACAACAGGTTTCGTTGCAAAACCATTAGCACAAAGATTTCACAAGCTGTAAGGCTTCATCTTATGACCAGATATTGATAAACCAAAAGAATCTTACCCTATCTTCTTCATGAACTGATGAGCACACTGATCCAGTGCTGGTGATTGCTGAACACAACAAACTATCACCTCTAATCTCATCTCTAGCAAATTACACATTCTCCCATTCACTAGAGCAAAGTGTAAGAATAATTCTTCTAGTCATTGTTTGCAGAACTTCTGTGCAGGACTACACCCTCAATCCATATCTTACTGCATAAGAACTGACAAATTACAATATTTCTAAACTTTTTCAAGAATATCCAGGGCATAAGATGGATGCTTTACTATAACATACTACACTACTTAAGAATAAAACATGCTACTACTTCTCTTTTAATAAAGCCTCCCTTTCTTTTTTTCCTAAATTATGGCTTGTAGGAAAACTGAGGTTTTTGTTTGGCTCCTTCATTGTCTTACCTTGTGACATTTATTGCCACATCTGAGGACTTCTGTAACAGAGACTGTTATTACCAACACCCCTGCCCTTGCTCAGATGCATTTCTCAATACAGTAATTGCCTTGCTTGCACTGTGATTATCTTCGACACCATCTTCCCTCATACAGCTGCCATGCTTTTGCTGCTTCCTGACAAGAACTAATCATCTAACACTTCTTTTATATACAAAAAAAAAATCCCCATCTAAAGCAGTTGCATTGAATCACCATCACCTCTCCATTGACTAGAAATTGGACTTCATATAAATGACTTTTTACATACCTAAAAGAATATCTATAAGTCTTCTAAATTAAGGTCATATTATTCAATCCAAAGTCTAGAAAGGCACAAGATTCATGTGCAGGTTATATACAGAATCATGTTCTATATGTTTACCCCCTATACTTTTAAATTGCTTATAGGCACTCTTAATTTTAAACATGGATAGGATCCTACTAAATCCAATTGAGTCAGAGATTAAATACAAATATATAAACTACTTCAGGACCAGAACCAAAATCTTCACTATATGAATGAATAAATCTTGTCTCATTTTTATGCAACTTTAGCTTCCTGGCTAATATTTAAAAAAAAAAAAAAAAAGAAAAAAGACCAAACACAATTACCTTATAAGCAAATAACATAAAAATTATTTCATAAACCCCTCTTATAAGTAACATGAATCAAACAGGAGTAATATAATCCAGCAATAGGGAATATTTGATGATTTTTGGAACTTGTCAATTTTTACTGCTGTATTAGCTACTAGTCCCGCTCTAAAATCCAAAGAAATGTAGGCTTGGGGGCTACAGAAATGTGTAGGTAAATCATAGCTCAAATCAAAACCAAAACTATAAAGGCTGCTTTGTTTGATGAAAATTGAATACTGTAAAGCATATAGTAAGTATAGATCTGTTCTCAAACTTGCTGAAGAAGACAATCTTTCTTTGGATGGTAAAGTGTTCAGGTATTTAGTAGCATTCTACTCAACGCCATACATTGAAGAAGTATAACTTAAAAATGTTAGAATTATAAAAAAGTTCTTAACTATTATATGATAAACATAATAAGTTTATGATAACTGAAACATTCATTTTCACAGATGTAAATAAGGGTTTATTAAAGTCCATTATTATTCTGCATTAAAAACAGTGTATTACCATCATAATTAAAGATTAATGTATGATGAAAATAAGTGTCAAAGATATATATACAACCTAATTTTTGAAGCAGTAGTCAAGTTGCTATTGCTTAATTTATTATACATGCTGGTTTCAGTTCTTAAATAATTTTTCAATTTCCAGAACATTAGTCCATCCATTTCTTGAACAGAAGAAATGTCAATAGAGTTAAATATTAAATGACAGTGAAGAATCTGAAGAAAACTTATTTTAAATTACTATCTTTTAATGTATGTGAACTTCACAATGATTGTAGAGTTTTCCCACAATCAATGTGTCCCTACTACTGCTAAATACATTGAAGTCTTACAAAAAATATTCTAAGAGATATGCTGAGACATCTCAAGTATGGTATAGTAGGGGAGATATTAAAAGAGTTGCTTCATTTTTATTTTTCACAAGATTCACAACCTTTCCTGACTTATGTATCCGAGGGACAATTAAAATACTAAAGTATTTGTTGTGTTAGAAAACATTTTGCTGCCTTTTTGGCAACATAAGTAAAATTATGTCTCCAACATGATTTTCCCCTTTATGTGCTTTGCTTTTTAGGCTCTGAGCATACTTGACATTATTTGAATCCTCATTTCTATTCCTTTATTCCTCTGTCTTGATAGTAATTAATAATTGGGTGCTATTTCAAAAAACGGATTAGTCACAATACTTCTAATATTTTTTTTTGCATTTTCCTTCTAAGTAGCCTCCATTCATCTGTTTTCATATAACATTATCACATCTTTACCAGAGAACATTATTATTGTTTACTCATATATCATTTTCCTTGAGTATATTGAAAAAAATGAAAGAAATAAAAAACTGACTACTTTGCAAAATCATCATCCCTATTTTTAGAAATACTTAAATATCAAGCAATCTGTAAATTCTTTTTGGCTATGATAGAGTCAATTTTCTTCCTAGGAGCTGCTATAAGCTGGTATGATGCTCAGTTTTGGATGTAGTACAGTAGCAGTGTTGATAATACACTGATGTTGTTAGTGGTTGCTAAGTCATATTTATACAACTTCAGCTTTTTCTACCTTCAGGAGTGCCCTGGTCTTGCACATCCTTTTCTTATGATTTTTAAGCTTATCTTGAGGGGTGACTGTCCCAGGCCTGCAACCATACAACAGAAAACATTTAGAAACAGAGGCCTGAGCATCATAATCATATGCCTTGTCCAGGGATATTTAGTGTGTGCCTCTGGTTAGAAGTGCTGAGCCTTCTAGTGCGTTCTGTGCCTAAGAGAACAGAAAGTAACTAAGCGACTTTTGGATTACAGGCCCTCCTCATCCTGAGCAGTTTTGAACTTGGTAACTGATGTGAAGGGCACTTCTCTCAGAGATTAAAATCTAGGTTAAAAGTCCATCTACTGATCCTTGGTCAGTAGTCATAAAAAGGGTGGCTAAGAAAGATGGAAAAGGGAAGACAGGGGGAGTGTATTGGATATAAATTGCAAGGACTTATATGTGGGTGAGAAGCGAGAAAGAAACCACTATGTACAAACTGCTCCTCAAGCTCCCTTCTCTGTTTGGGGGTGGGCAGAGGAACCTGGAGTGAAGGAATAAAGTTAAACTTTGAAAAGCGTGGAAGAAAGTTGTCCTCTCAGTGTCTATATTTCTCACCTTCTGAATTTTTTTCAGCTTATGACAACAACTTGTAAGCAACTCCCTGCCTTCATCTTGACCCATGAGCATGCTCATCCTATTTACTCTCCTTATCCTGCTGCAGAAGGGATTGAGTGTCTATGCAAACATTTGGCCCTTAGCTGAGGTTAACTCCCCAAAACATAGAATTAGCTTACTTCCCATATTGAGAATCCTCATTTGGGAGATGAGATTTGAGTTTTGATAAACAGTTTGAGCACCTGCCCTCACACAACACAAAGAACTTCCCCATGCCACATCTAGGAGCTACAATAAGGCTTAAATGGTAACTAACAGTTGCCCTGGAATTATTCTGCAAAGCTATATTTACATATACAGCAAAAGAGAAAGTCTAAAATGTGCCTCCACATAGATTACACAGATTAGTCATCATCTGAATGTCTTTTGATGGCTAAACGGTCACAAAAAAAAAAAAAAAACCAAAAGAGCCTGTACACAAATATAGACTCTTATTTTTTATACACAAATAATTCCCTTTAACACCTCTTTTACTTCTGCTAAATCTTAGACACACCTCTTGCTCTTTCAGCTACCTCTCCAGATACTTCTGGAATATTTACAGAAGCTTAAAAAATGTTATAGACAAATGGAACAGTCATACCATGAAGATATGCATGAAATGAACCCAAGTAACCCTGTAATCTTAGTGTGACCCTTTTCAGCTTCCACCCTCCCACGCTATTTGTTGTGCTCACTTGTTTTGTCATGTCTAAAATTAGACTTGCCTGCTTCTCCAGGAAAACCATGTCTTATTTGCTTTGTGGAGTCTGTACCATATTAAGTCCTGCATGAGAAACATCTTCCTCAATTCATGATATTTTTTATGTTCTCAAATAACCTGAATAAAGAAAAATAAAATCTTTATAGTCGAGACTGTTGTGTTTGTGGGAGCGTACTCAAGAGAAGTACACCTGTAGACTTCTTTATGCTTTTAACTCTTCTGACCATGCTCAGAGATAAAGTACTTAGCTAAATGAATTAAATGTATTGCATCATTGGCATTAACCAGGGAATAGACAAAGGCAAAACACAAGTTCTTGTTTTTCTTCAGTCAGTAACTGGCACATACAGGACAAAAAGTTTTACTCACTTTCAAGGGGCACCTGTTTCTCATTCAACTGCCCTTTCATTTTTATTAGAATTTCTACTAGGAGTATGAAGGTTTCAGAAAAACTATCAGATTTTCTAGAAATGATTTTCTGTCACATTTCCCACTTAAAAAAATATATCACTTATAATTCCTGGAAAACTGTGGTCAAAAAATAATAATTTATGTAATGAACAATAACACACTTGATGAAAATTAAAATATAGTAATAACTTTTCCTACATACAAATCAAACCTTACCAGCTCATTGCTAACATGTGAAGACAGCCATAAAGAGCAGAAAAAATTGTAGCAGGAGAGTGTTTTCAGACACAGTGTTACTCCCTGTATTTTTTTATTTATTCAAGCCCCTTTTGGTTCAAAGTAGTTGCAGCTTTTTGTATCCTAGAATGAGACTTTTCAGTCTTTTCTTCCCTATAAACACACTTGCTTAATAACTTAACACAAAAAGTGCCAAAAATTTCCTTTCTTATTCGATAGTCCTGCTGTACATCACGTAATAGAACTGAAGCTTCACATCAATATTTAGTTAAGGCTCTGTAAGATTATACAATTGTTATCTGCCTTACCCACTTCTTATAAAATGTAAACCAGACAGAACACCATTCTTTACTTGGCTTACACTACAATAAATTCAGAAGAATCTCTAAAGTTCATTGTTTGTAAAAAACTCTTATTTACTTTTTGCCTAAAAGACAGGAGATATGCTCCTGCATCACGATGTCTTTATTAATCAATTCAAACTCTTAATAAAAACATTAATGATCACCCTAAACTATGCCTACAGTACATGATATGATTTTAGACATCTTCCTGCCAAGTATTGACATGCACATGTGATTTCTTTTGATTTAAAGACCTTTGACAGATTTGCAAGCCCAAAGTGATTTTACACGAAGAAGTAATTTCTGTTTTCATAAAGGGTCACATTGGACAGATTATTTACTTATTTATCTTCAGAAGTTATTAATGCTGTACACTTCATAGGGCTCCACTCCCTGCGCTCAGTAGCATTGTATGGCATCACTGCTACTGGAAGTAATTAGAAAAGTATTTTAGAAGGTGTTTGCCAAAGGGGGAAAACATTTAAGGGTCTTTTTCCTTCTCAGAGAAAAATAAGGCATTATACAGTGTCCTGTGTGTAACTATGAAGACCAGACTCAAATTTACAGGAACTCAATTCAAAGAAAACACAGTAATTAGTTTGACACTTTGAAATAAAGGGTGACCTCTGTTTAGGGGTGAGAAGGAGCAGGGGGAAAACCTCATTTCTCCCTGAAATTACCTGAAAGAATATTGTAGTGAGGTGGGGGTGAGTCTCTTCTACCATATCTCAAGTGGAAGAACAAGAGGGAAGGGCCTCAAGCTGTACCAGTGGAGGTTCAGGTTAGACACTAGAAATTGTTTTTCACTCCAAGAGTGCTTAGGCATTAAAATAAGTTGTCCAGGGAGGTGGTGGAGTCACCACACCTGGAAGTGTTTAAGAGACATCTGGATGTGGCATTTGGAGACAGGGTTTTGAGGTGATTATGGTGGTTCTGGGTTGATGGTTGGATTAGGTGATCTTGAAGGTCTCTTCCAACCCTGATGATTCTGAGTACTGGATTTTTTGGTATTTTTAGAAGTAACATAAATTACTGTGTTTAAATGTGAAATTAGAATCAGTAGTAAAATTAAATCAGTCTTTTTCATAACTGCATGGTTAAATCATAAAGATAATCATCTATTGCACTGCTTTTGAGTTGAATATGCAATAAAATGATTTTGTTACAAGTCTGATCCCAGAAGGAGTTAGGGGATAAGGCAGTGTAGCTATGAACATTCTTCTGCATCATATGCACCAAATGAAGTTCTGTTAATGCAGGAGTTAATAAATCTTTCTGCAGTTTGTCTGTGCTTATATATGTGTACAAGACAGTACATTAGGGTACAATTTATGTTCTGTCAATACTCATGAGTGAAGAATATGGTGCAAAATTTTTTCTCCTTCAATTCCTTCTAGTTGGGCACCAAAAATAAAATTCCAGGTATGCTGTGTTCTGGTATGAAACATTCTAAAAGCTCATCTTTCTAATTATATCAATTACAATAGGTACCAGCCAGAAAACTCTCATCTCTTATGCTAGGATTTTAATCTCACAGTTTTTCAATGCTGTTTCTATATTATAACACTTAATTACTTCACTGCTGACTTCATAGGTTAGTTTTATAACCTTCAAATTAATTTACCGACTATAATGTCAAAATTATAATAGACAATCTGGCAATTGGAGATCTATTTTTAAAAAGGTCTTAATTAAAAAAAATATTTTAAAGTTGATGGGTTTCTTAAGCATGTTATCTCTGGAAAATTACTCAAGTATCTCTTAGGTGGGTCTTAGCAACTGCAGCAAAAACCACTGAGCATATGTTCCCTCATACAGTTTGAGGAACTTTTTGAGAACTGCAAAAAGCAATCACAATTCCTGATCCCTATGTTTCTGAGATATTTAAAGGTGTTGCTGTCCTAATGGTAAGCTTGAAAATACAGACAGCATGGTTGTTCATAAAAATTGAATTTCAAATTTTCCAGTTGATAGGCTCCTACAAAACAAGAATCAGTCACATCAGAAATGGAGGGATCATCCCTTTCCGCTAGTTTCTCTTTGAGGAGCATTATTATCTTTGATAAATTATTACTATTTTGAGAACTAAGAAAAAAAAAACCTATGAAAAATGACAAAAGCATACTATAACTTTAAAGATGAATAATCCACACTCCTACTAACACTAGTGGCTCTTTTTTATTTCCTTATCCATCTTATAGAAAAAAAAATTAGGATTTGATTACCATGGATTTTGCATCCATTAAAGCTATGTGCTATGAACTATTGAAATATGCAGACTTTGCACTCTCCTGAATAATAAACCCATAGTGATTAAAATAGGAACCCTGTCAAGTGTGGGTAAACTCAAAGTTACACAGGTAAAAACATACTCAGTTGAATCCTGACAAGGTAATATGTCTTTAATGATCATTAAAAAGCACAGTTAATCTTTGTCAAGATATATTTCCTTTACATTTACAAAGATGATATATATATGTAAAGAGAGACTCTCCCAAAAATTTCTTCATCTGTGATGGCACAGACTACAAAAGAAAATGAGGTAGTTGAATTTTATAGCTATATCTTTATTGCTCCTGCTGACATTATCGTTCTGTATCCCCAAACAAACTGAGTAAATAATTCACTGAGCTGTGGTGCTCCAACTGTTTGAGCATAAATGAATATTGCTTTTTAGTATATTGTACAACAAGAAAACAATTAAAAATACTTTGCATTCTCACTGCCATGTCTCATGGAAATACTAAACAAATGACCAACTTTTTTTTAATAAATCAAATATTCAATATGAAACCAAAAGTTTTGAGTACAATTGAAAACCAGTTCTGGTCACATTTGAATGAACTCCAACTGTTTAAGTTAGCTGACAGGATAACTAGCAGTCTTTAGGCCACTTTTCATATGGAATGAATATTAACAAGAAAGACAAAAACCTGGAAACTAATATCTCTATAAGCCTTGCATACAAGAAGTTGTAAGGATACTGTTGCATGCTTAAAGGAAGCCAAAGCATCTTGTGAATTAGACCAACTGCAGAGATAAGTCTGCAGTTTCACTACAAGCTACAGAAATTTACACAATGATACATAATTAAATAAACAAGAGAACCATTTGGTGAAAAGTAGAATTAACTTGAAACAAAATGGGCAACAGAAACCAAAATTTTGAAAGTAGACTGTAACAACAACTGTCAGCAGATATAAGAAAGGAAAATGTCTCAGAGGATATGGGATACAGTTCTGTACCTCTAATTGACTTATCTGATACAAAAATTTGATCAAAGCAGATAAAGAGGACAATCCTAATTAATTCAGAGTTCATTCTATCTCAAAATGTAGCATTCATCTAAGAGTAGCTGTTTCTATACCTGATGCAATTCATAATAACTTTAAAAGTTTATCCATTTTTCATAGTAAAGAAACCCATACTTAAACCAAAAATAGTTAAGACTACCAGCATTCAACTATTTTTCCAGTTAAACATGGCAAGGGGAGAAGAGAATGGAAGAGTAAATAGAATTATCTGTTCCTGGACTGTCTTCTGATAACTTTTAATTCATGTAAATAAAAGGAAAAATATACATTTTACATATAAAATTTACAGCTAATAGTATTAGCCCAGTTAGCAGGTAAACCTGCTAGGGAATGCTACCGACCTGAAGATCACAACAGAGCTCTATTATGCTTCTTGTCTCACCAGGGTTCTGAGATTCAAAGAGAGAAACACCTGTCTGATGGAGATACAACAACTTAATCAATGCTTGTAGAAGTCCAGAAAAGCTACCACCAAGTACTCTATACATTCCTGCAACTGACTCTATATAAGAAAGCCTACTTTATGTCTCTAAGCTTTTGCATGTGTAAACAAACTGGTTTCACTTAGGGTAGTGTACCCACTTTCAGAAGTCCATTGTGGTCCCCATCTGAGGTGAGGAGTGATTTGAAATGAACCAAGGCCATGAATCAATGCCTACCTTTATAATAAGACATTATATTAACTAACTCCTGCCTGGTACCTATCAGTGAAATAAAATCGCTGCTGACATCCATCTTAGTTTGTCACATTAGAATTTATTCTTGGACAGTCCTGGAATTTTTCTGTAAACAGGATTAGATAAACAATACTGTGACAAAAATATTAATGGAGATGTCAACATTACTGCATGTAAAAACATCATCTCTCTATACTTGGAGAATGCTACTCTTTTTGGTATTGACTACTGAGTATTTTTCGAGTGATGCTCATCTAACATAAACTAGGAGATTTGTAGTAGGACGGTCCATGAAGGTAACCCCATTTGACACTGATTAGTTTTGCAAACTTTATTAAGCAAAAATCTTCTCCATTCATTGCTTCCTCTACAAATTGACTATTATAGCATAGTCAAAAGATAGGCATATAATATTCAGGAATTCCTCTAAAAAAAAGCAGCATGTTCCACTGTCTCATTCTAAATTTAGTTTTAGTTAATGGATAGAGAAAGTTTGTAGAGACAAATCTCTTCATCAGGCCACGTTCAAAGGAATCCATGATGTTTAGGAAAGAAAAATGCAACATTATCTTCAGAGAAGGTCAGAGAGGAAGATCCATGGAATTACAGACCAGTAAATCCCACCTCGGACTCTGGGAAGATAATGGGAAAATCCTCCTTGAAACCACTACCAGAGAGAAAAGAACAAGCTGTTTCAGAACAACAGAAGGTGGTTTTCAAGGACAATCATATCTAACCAACTTAAGTATTTTCAGTGATAAGAAGATTAACTCTGTGGTTAATGAAAGAGCAGGAGATGTGAACTTGATTTTAATGACTGTATATCAGAGTATCCTATAGCAACTCTATGGCCAAACTGGTAAGGTAATGCAATGCATGGATGTCAGTAGATTGCAAGGTGAAGGAAAAATTGGCTGTATTTTCGTTCTTGGAGAAGAGCGGAGATAACTCAAAATTTAGTTGACAGTATTTCTCATTGGGTTGATACAGAAGCCAAAGCTGTCAAAAAGCTTTGTCAGCAACCTGGATAGTGGTATGGAATACAGACCTCAGCAGCTCTCAGCCTGAATGTCAAGTGAAGTGATTGTTCCTGCCCATTGGGCAGTCATGAGGCTACATTTGGAGTACTGTGTCCAGTTCTGGGCCACCTGTGGCACAAACTTCTGAGTTCAGCAGACTGAGAGATGTGCAGAAACAATAGTAGGGTAATATCTACTTTCTATGTTCATCTACCTGAAGTATGGATGGATTCATATTCTTCTTGAAGATGTACAGAGAAAAGACAAAAGGCAGAAAAAAATTCTCTCTGGACATCAGAGTTTTTCACAATGAGAGTGCTTGAGCACTGAAACACATTACAGAGAAGTTGTGCCATTTCCATCTTTGGTGATCTCAAAAACTTGACTTGGGTACAGCTTTGGGAAACCTTCAAAGTCCCCCGTGCTTTCAGTGTTGGGGATGCACATGGATGACAACAAGGTGTCTCTTCCAACTCAGTCTATTCTATAATTTTATCATATTCTCTAGGAGAAATATATTTACATAGGAAGACAAGACCTAGGTGAGTGGCCTTTGCTAGTACTGCTCTAGTGGGACTTGAGGTTGATATTCAACTTGTCTAAAAGAGTTAATACATATGTTGTCCTTGTGTACAAGGATGTAGAATATACACAGTATGTGTTTATTCCTGTTTTAAGCATGAGCTTTAATTGTGGGCTTTGTAATGGAACAGACATAGCCAAGAAAACTGTAAGAGCCTGGCCTCTTTGACATGTTTGACCTCTAAAGTACTAAAAGATTTACAGCTTTCATTTTCCAGAAGCTTGATATATTTCCAAAGGATCAGGCAATATTTTTGAGGCTTTTAATATAGGATTGTTATATATCTTAAAGCAGGCATCTTAGAAATCAGGAACATACAATTATTAATTATTATATAGAAATACATATTACTTAGTATCTAAATATATATAGGAATATGTACTACTTAGCACATGTAGAAATATTATTATAAAAATTTAAATTTACTAAGAAAAATTTTTGCAAGTTTATACATGAGAAACTAATCTTTTTTTATGTGTGTCTGAGAGGAAAAAATAAAGCTTATTGTTCATTCAACCAGACAATTATTGCTAATATTTAGCTACATAGAAACTAGTCTCTCAGGAGCACTGTTTTGAGCAAAATAGGTCATGTACAAGATAAAAATCATATTTATGATGAAAGCACTCCTAGTCTGTAACATCTGAGTTTGTAAAGTTAACAAGTATGGTCTCAGTAATAAACATTAGGCCCATTCACAGATTATCCAATAAGCTAAATATATTACCAATTTAAATGAAAGAAATCCTTTCTTCCTTTATCGCCCATTTCAAAGCATTTCCAGCATTAACCTTTAATGCCTACCAATTGCACAGTCCCAAAGTAGAAATTATGTCTTGCTTAAAATTATTTTTTCACCTTTTTTTTTTTTAAATTTTTTTTTTTTCCTTTTTTTTTTTTTTTTTTTTTTTGAATTCTGTTTATTTTCAGTAGCCTCTAACAAACAACCATTTTTCTACTAAAAATTTTGAAGCAAGGTAACGGTTTCGTAGAAGGTAAGCAGGCAATAAAATGCAGCATTTCAATCTATATCACAGCAAGCAGATACTAAACATCCTGAGGTAGCTTTTACTTAGGCTAAATGGGCTGTGTTGCAAGTGCGCACTGCAAGGGTGTAGCAATCGCTAAGGGTTCTGATACACTGCTTCTCCTTTTTGAGCAGAAATTATTGCAATGACAAGCATTTTTGCCCAGTATACCTCTGGACTATCTGACTTGTTTTTTGTTTATCAACTGTACAGTAACTTTGCTTTCAGATGTGAAATTCCATCTATAAAGAACACAGACCCCAATCAAACATAATTAAGTGATCATTTCTTAACACCAGGCAGGTCACTTATATATCCTCCACAGTCATTTATATATCCTCTTTTTGTCTGTCCAATTGACTGTATGGTCAAATCCATCTGTTTAAACTACCTTCACTGAATTTAAGCCAACACATAATATTGTGTCATAAGGATAATTTAGGAATATTCATAATTATATTAGTATTGGCTGCAGAGGATAACTTACGAAACAAACAAACATTAAAAAAAATTTTAATTGTATGTCCTTATCCTTACTATAGTCTGGAATACATTATGTGAATTTTGCCATTGATATCAGCAGTTCTTTTAACTTTTCATGAGAATATATTTTCAGATTGTGGTATTTTTATGATATTTCTTTAATACTTTGGGAGATGTGTTCTTCTTGCTGTGAGCATGCAATGCTCTGTGCATGGAATGATACTACGTTTAAATGGAAAATAGATCAGCCACTGATATAGCATAGATACCAAATAAAGATATTTTGTCTGAATCTAGGTTCATTCAAAGTGTGTCTTAGTAAGAAATATGTAACGAATCTCTAAACACCTCAGAGATTTATGAAAAATCATGAAAGGCATTTAAACTTGTTTATTTCTTATATTTCTTTTACATGCAAAAAATTTTGTTTGCTTTGTTCAATCCATTATATTGAAAAAAAAACTTGAACTATTTTCATTTTGTGTTTAGCCTGAATTGACCAAGTTTATCACTTGCCTCAAGAAACAATCACAACCCAATACAAGATCGCTTTCTTATGCCTTCTGCTGATTTAGTTTTTCATCCATATTCATCTCTAAAATAAGAGAAACATTTCCCACCAGAAGAAACTGCTTGGTGATCAAAGAAGCAAGTCAGCTACTTTACAACAAGAACGATCATTTTGTTTGTATTGTACTTGCTTGCAAGTAATTCCTGCTGGGCTCTGGGCTATAGGGTGCTGTAAACTAATTACTACATGCAAAGAGATTTTGCCTGTCATATATAGCTGCAGGGAAGCACCTTGTTAACCACTAATATACCAAGGGGAAAAAAGACTACAGTGGTACCTATTCTATTTCTTAAAAAGACCAATGCTGGTTACTTTTTTACACACATTGTAGTCTTCTAAGCCAGCTAATACTATGGCTTTGCTTTAAAAAGAGACATTTTGGGTTGGTTTTGTCCATTTGGGTTTTTTTGGTAGTGTGTATTAAACAATACTGAAAATCACAAAGTAAATCAGAGTATTCTTACTATTTAAGAAATCATCTTACCATTACATGATTATTATGTTAGCAATCTCTCCAACATTGTTTGAGCATTCTTTCCTTCTTTCCTTCCTGATATAAAATTTACAATAATTACAGTCAGTTACTATATAAACTGATATCAACATACTCCACTAAGACTGAATTATAAATCAGGTATTTTTCTGTAATTAAGGAAGTGAATTATTTTAGCAAAGTGAGCTGTTTCAGAAAAACAAAAAGGGTATCATTTTATCTTTCTAATGCTTACAGAATCCTTTTAAACTCTCTGTTCAAAAGATAAGTACAACAGAGACATAAATGTCATCACTATAATGAGCATTATTATTTTATTGTAGCATTAAGGATAGATTTATTTGGGGCAGAAGATTTAGTTATAATATGAATATTCAGTAATTAAAAAAAATCAGCCATTCTTGTGTTTCAAAATTGTATACCTTCATATATCAGGTTGCAGTCTTACTGTATAAAAACCAGTTAATCCTCTTTTAAACAAATAATAATAAATAAATAATGATTCTTTAATATTAATATAAATTCCATTCTTAAGAATCACTCATTTTATGATTAATATGGAGGCTAAATATCCTGAACAGTAATAGCTGAACTGAATGGTAGCAGTTACTCACACTTGTGTTTCATCAGATTTTATGAAGATAACATTTACACATACAAAATACCTCTTTGTGTAAAACCACAAGGAGAGATCTTGAGGGTAATTTTCTGAACACTTGGAGGCTATTGAGAGATTCTGGATCCATGAAAATTATTATAATTTGAGTCATATATTTTACCCCAGAAAAGTGGGTTTCAGTTTAGGGTCATATGATATTTTGTACCAAACAACATTTTTATATTATTATATTCTTTGGGGATAAAATAATCCAAGCATTCTATTCCTGATTTGACAATTGGTTGCCTTCTAGCCATATTTAGAAATATATTACCTAGTTCCACCAAGTCAAAAGCTTGACTCTTTCTCTAACAACGTTATCTCTCCCCAGTACTCTACTCTGAATACATTTCACCAATTTACACTGAAAATTCTCTGGTCTATTTTATTTTTACAGAATTCTCTATCATTTTTTTTGATCAACAAATTAAGTGATAAAACACTACATGATGTGATATAATTCTAAATGTATTTCTAAGAGTATAGAAAGAAAAGGCCATATGGCTTCAGTGAACATTTGAACTGCTAAGCTGAATCTCAAATTATTTTCAGGTTCATTCATCACTAATTGTCTCCTGAGGTTTGAACAAATGATTTTAAGAGATGACACTACAGAAACCTTCAAAGTCAATTCCTGACAACTACTGTTAGGAAAATAAATACTAAGGACAATTGGATGGCTCTGATGTATTGCAACAATAAGCATAAATTTACAGCCTATATAGCAAATTATTTGCCTAAGAGGCTTATAAAGAATCATGCCTCAACAGAGAAATATGAAAGGAGAGAGGGAAATTTCACTGACACTTGGAAACAGGGAGATAGGAATAGGGAGACAGATATTCACATCCACTTATACTCTTAAAAATGCATTTCAAAGGGTAAAATGATTCCTTAAATATATAAGGCACTTCTTTTTGAAGAAACACAAGGACTGATTTTGAGGTTAATTTACCAAATGTTTTGAGGTCAATGGAAGACAGTTGTAGTTCATTCCACAGAGTCGGGCTTCAATCACTCCCTGTACAATGCTTACCATGGGAGCAGTAATAATAGTCATCTTAATACTGGCAAGAGATCCCAGAGGATCTTCTCTGTCCGTGTAAAATGGAATAACAAGGAAATTGTAAGTTGACTCTGTAAACTGCTCTGTCCTCCTTAGGTTTTAGATCAGCTGCAATGTGCAGAGAGTATTCAGACTTAACCACCACTACACCTGTGGGAAAAACCACAATCCTTGAGGGCCCAAGCAAAAGCCACCTGGCAGTAGGATTGTAGAAAAATCAGGATATTTAAATACAAATCTCACACACAGCTATCACCTACATGTATACACATATGTAGAAAGAAATAAATATCGATTGTATATGAACAAAACTACTAGCTGCTGCTATTGCATTTCAATTGCTACCTGGGTAAATGTGTTTCCTAAGCTGGTTCAGATTAATAACTCTATAACACCTAGTGCACAATTTTAATTCCATATTGACCAAAACAAT
The DNA here is from genome assembly GCA_013397795.1 of Orthonyx spaldingii. Lineage (NCBI taxonomy): Eukaryota > Metazoa > Chordata > Aves > Passeriformes > Orthonychidae > Orthonyx > Orthonyx spaldingii. The sequence continues at coordinate 403,504 of VZTJ01005044.1, forward strand.
ATGTATTATCTCAAAACACAGATCCCATTTTAGAGCTCCTATATTTCAGCTGAAAACTCATTTTCTACCACATGTCATGAACACAGGTAGTCATATTCAAAGCTGAACAGGAAAAACTATTAATATAAACAAATGTAAACTATAATTATAATTTAAAAGTGTTAACTCAAAGTAAATATAAAGAAAACATAAAACATTTTTTTAAATAGACTCAGAAAAGGAATATGCTTCAAGCAAAAGTAAGTTATCAAAAATTTTACATTCTCTTCTCAAACTCTGAGATTTGAACTCTGTACCTCAGTTCTATGAGTACCATGAAAACAGATGAAAATGTAAAGTTGAGTTCCAGAAACATCAAAATAGTTTTCTTTGGAAGGGGCAGTACAGCAAAGTAAAATACTACTTTTATAGAAGTTTAAGTACTGAGGTTTGGCCCATATCACACAATAAATAAGTTTCCTCTGTATTTTAAATTTTATGTATTTGAATGCAAATGAGAAACATCTTCCAAGAAACCATTTTCTGTTGCCAATTGTTCATTTTTATTTTTATTTCATAACACACTACTAATTCAGGCAAGAAAGAGTTTGAGCTCTTATTATTTGCTTCTTTATCCCTTGCCTAGAGTGCTAAAGTAAACTGTAAGAAGAAGGCCACATACTATTCTTAGCTGGCTCACTGGGGTGCTAGGTGTAACTGTCAGAAATAGGAGAATGAGTTACTTGCAGGTTGAACTGCCTTCTTGAATTCTATCAGCTGCATCAGAACTTCCCTCCCTTTATTCAGTCTGCAACATTGCCTGCAAATATGTTAAGAATTTATGGGGAAGATCTATCTCTTACTCATTGAAGATACCTGCCTAATTTTTTTTTTTTTTTTTTTTTTTGGTTGCTGGAATTATTTTCCTATGTCTCATTTTTAAATTTTATGAAATAAAGAAACTAACACCAGCCAAAAATGTTGTACTGTTATCTAAATGGAAGTTAAACAATACTTGATGAGAAGACCATCAAAGCAACCGAGAAAAGTGCACTTCACTTAGGTATTTTGTCCATTATGTAGTCTATGCTGTGTATAAGAAAAGCCTGCTCCTACTTGCTTTCAGATTTCTAAAGTCACAGAAGACACCACAGACCCTCTCAGTAAGTGGAAGAAATCAATAGGGATAAGCCTACGGCAAAACACAAGTATAAAGGCTGGATTTTTTATTATCATGCTGAAGATTTTTTTTTTAACCTAGAAAAGTATTTACTTTAATTATTGTTACTGCTGCTGTTGTTTTACTAGGCTATAATTTCTTAATGCATATTTCTGGGGAGAGAATGGGGAAAAAAGCAGTGCAGTGTATCTGGAAAAACGGCTCTTAAATTTCTCAGATTTGTGTAGGTTATAGCTTCACATCTGATATAAGTCTGAGCCTATCACAGAAGTCACTCCCAGTCAGGTGCTGCAGGGTTTGATTTCTAGTGCACACTATATCCTTTGAACACTGTGACTTTTGTTATCATTCTCTAATGATTTTTTCATGTCTGCCTGTCGTGAAAATCAATTTCATTATATTGTTTCATAAGTATTTCCTGAAAGTATATTAGAAGACAAAAATGTCACCTGTTCTATATTTATCAGGTTCTGTTTTTACACTGCCATCAGTTAAGAGATACCAAATCCCTATGAATTGCATTGTAAAGGTTTTAGAGAACTTCATTACAAAGGTTGGACATATTTTTTCAATTAATGGCAATGTAAGCCACAAAACAATGACAAGATGCAGAAATGCTCTTAAACCTATACTCCATCACTTTAATGAATGCATATTCATAAATGTCTCTCTCTCAAAATTAAACATTTGGAAGCAATTTCTCAGAATTATGTGTAAAAATGACACTTGACCAATTCATTAAATAGTTTAGTGAGGCTATCATTTTCAAAGCTCTTACTTAACTGCTTATTTTATCCTGAATAGGCTAAGACCTGTGCTCTCCATTAGTATTCAACAGGAAAGCAGGGGAAGTGCTAGGTATCTGTAAACAAAAGATTAAAATGCATGGATGCTTTACACGGTAGACTAAATGGATGCAATTATCACAGGATTATAGAGAAAGATGAGGCATTCAAAATCATCACCACTTGCTGATGAAAAGCAAATGAGAGCTGTTTCAGTGGAGAACTGTGATCTGTCCTTAAAAGAAGATTTCTAATAAAATCTAGGGTTCAGTTTTAATCCCTTTGGGAAGACAGACATGGTAAATTAACCCATTTTCCTAGGAAAAGTACCTCTTTTACCAATTGTATATTTCCCATGAGTAGATATTATTAAATATTATATATGGGTTTCTTTAGTATATAAGTATGTTTAATAACTATTACTATCAAATTGACCCATAAATAATATGGTTACACACAAAATATAAAAAATTCTACTGAAAGAACTTGATAAGACAACCTAATATAAAAATCACTTATGGAACAAAGACAACAGAATATTACCTGCATCATGGAAGAGTTCCATAAAAAAAATAAAATAAAAAAAAAAAATGTAGCATAGAAATACCTCCTTCCTGCAATGGGAAAGGAATAATGGGGGTACAGGTGTGGGTATGTGTTTGTTTGTTTTTTACTTTTCAGAGCAGACTCACTGCATTTTCTGGAAACGTATAGATTCCTTACAAGGAATCTTTTGCTATTGACACATCTTAGAGTACAGGAAGAATACTCTTGTTGGATGGGCTTTGATTGTTACTCCAGAAACCAACAGATTGCAGAGCAGAACAAATATCAACTCAGTCATAAGAAAAAGGAAACACCAGCAGGAATACGCTGGAGCATAGGAATTATTGCTGCAGATTCTCTCTGTGTGGCTCAATTATATGCAAATAAGAATTTCAATTAATATTACTACAAACTTGGAAGAGTCAAGGATTGTACATGTATCCATTCAGAATGTTCTGGTTTCATACTACTGAAATTGTTGGCATTGGTTTTTTCAATTTAATTCAATTAAAGAAATTGTAAAAATCATTACAAATAATGTTGTTATCATGCCAAACTCATATAGCCTTCATTTTACTAGTAGTTGTGCTCGCAATGTCTACTCATTTTGTTCACAATGCAAAAAATAAAAGAAAATTACAGTGCAGTTCATGTAGCCACTCATACTGAAGAGGTGAACATATTTGGTAATTTGTTCTGACCCAGCCACATTTCTTCAACTGGGGTGATCTAATCTCAAGCTACTACAAATGACAATGATCCTTTCCAGTTTTGAAAAGCAGACAGAAAGTGAAACTGAACATAATTAGTTCTATTATTATTATTGTCAAGCTACAATCAATATCAGTAATGCATAATCACTAGATCTCTTGAGCAAACTGAAAAAACAAATCACTTCAGGTTCATGCTCTTAAGAATCCTACTTAGTCATATCTAAACACTAATTCAAGTATGAAATTCCTCACAGTCTCAGGCAATGCAAGATTTTTCTATTATATTTATCTGATAACATCAGGAAAAATATAGCACTTCAAGAAATACTGCCTATTCCTTTCTAATTTGCCTAAGCAATTATTGCCTAACTACATGAAACAATATTAGTTTTCCATATTTTACAACCCAACAAGAGGAAGTTGGCAACTGTAAAAGTATATGTTTTCAGATACTTGTTTAAAAAATTTTAGTTTGATTCTGCACTGTAAAGCTTCAAAGAAAACATTTTCACTACAAACAAGGAAAAACTGTTCAGAATGATAAAGTACAAAAGGCACTATATTTTCACAAGCACTTCTCAAAAGATTCAACCTGATTTTCAATTTTAGCCACCAAAAATTAAATCAGACAGTAAGGGAAAGATAAATGCTAAAGAGATTGATCATATTTCTTTCTTATTCATTTTCATATGCAATATATCCTTGCTTCTGAAATTTAAACAAAAAGATCAAGAATCAAATAGTTGCTGTTTTGGTCTGGATACATTACTAAAGAGCACACCTTCCTGAACAAACTTATGATGTAGAGTACTTCCAACATACTGCACTTTCAGCCAAGTTCAACTGCAATAACTCGATCTTCAAGTTATATTCTCCTTGTAGAAATACACATGTAATTCATTCTGGTTTATCCTTAAAAAACAAAATCCAAACTCAAACATTCATTAAGCAATAAACAGAAAGTAAAATCATTATGGAGAAACTTCTAGTATTTTATCCATGCTTCTTTGATTAAGGACTGACAGAATGGACCCAAAACTTGCTGTAGCTCATTTGGATATAACAGCACAATTAATCCATCCAAGTTAAAATTGCTTTCTATTATGACTGAATAATTTTTTCCCTGCTATAAGGCAATTTTTTATACATACATCTTTGATGGCAGAGTGGCTTTAAATTTGAGAATGAAGAAGGAAAAAGTTCATGCAAAAGAATGGTATTCTTTTCTGTAAACGAAACAGTAGTAATACAATAGGCAATTCAGCAAAAATATTTTCACCTGACCACAAACCCTCTTTGCTTGCTGTTCTTTAAAACAAAACCAAAAATCAGTGGTTAAATTATTGTACTGATTTTTTTGACCTGAAAAAAAAAAAAAGGTTGAATTTTAATCAACTGAAAAAATATATTAAAAAATAATGCAAAGATATTCTGATGGATTTTCTTAGGTTAATTAGGTGAAAATGCAAGCAGTATTACTGTAAGCATCAAACAACTAAGCCACATGTTGATTTTATGAAGTATTCTCAAAGGAAAGGGTGTCACTAACAATTTAACTAAACATATTTGCTTTTATGTCATGTTTTACTATACAGCAAGACTGCATGAGACACAGCAAATTCATATCTGGAATGCCCCTAGCAATATTTTAAATTTCTATGCAGTATCTTTTACTGAATTTACATAGTCAAATATAATATATGGATAAATATATGCTTAATTTACTGAAAAATACTGGTTATCATTATAAAATATATACATTCACACTACATTTTATTATTAATTACATGCACCAATTATTTATGTGCATTTTTATATCTTTTTAAAAATGGATATCAAAATTACATGCAATAAATAAAAGTAGAATAATATTTGTCTGTGGGGTTTTTAATAATGACAGCACAGTAAACAGGTAGAGACATTTTTAAAGATACTTATATACAAAATTTTTTTGAGTCTCTGACTTTAAATACAAAGGGTGACATTTATTATTACTGATAAAACTGCATAAAGATCAGCAGTTATTAAATATATCTAGAAAAAACTCAAACAACAACCTTTACCTAAACTGAAAATTATCTATAGCTCTTTAAGAACCAAATTTTGTCTTTATTTTTTTTTCTTACCACATTGTTGTCTTCAACTGACAAATGCATTAACTGATATTTTCATGATTCTTCCAATTACTTTTTTACAAGAATAAAAGCCTACCTGTTTACCACTCTGTCTGTCATGATTTATAGCTATTTTAATCAACAACAACTTTCAGTTAAACATATCATTTAACCTAATTAAACTGCTAGATATAAATTCGTAAATCAGGAATTATTAACAGGGAAGTAGGGAAAAACTTACCTAATTGTCACTTACTACAGTAAAATAAATATTCAGGTGCATATTCTGAACCAACTTAGATGACAGTTGCAGCTTTTGTTTCATAATGGTCATGATGCCAGTAACATTCATAGAGGCCCAAATTCAAGGCCGTATTTTTCACCATTGCTTCAAATACTAACTCAAGAAACTCAGGAGAACATTTTATCCTATATGTGTTCACCTCACTGAAATATCTTTTTCTATGTAACTGCATTCCATGTTGTTTGCCAGTTTATATTAACTAACATCTACAGAAGCTGATGGAAATATTTTCCATTATCCTTGGGGATGCTCTAAGACCTACAGTCTAGAGTAAGATTTCCCAAATCTATGCATCAAACTGTGGATTTATCTGATGCACAAAGAATTTACACAACAGACAGTGTAAACAGGTTAATGAAATGCACAGACCATGAAATAAAATGACATTACACAGAACCATCTGTGAAGTAGATTTAATATTTTACTAAAATTTTCACAATAAGTGTGATTTATCATAGTAAATATTAACATGAGAAAGTCAGAATTCCTGCTATTTCCACACTGTTTTTTTTTCCTCAATGCTACTGCTTTCTGAACTAGGGAAAAGAGATAATGAAAGTTGCTACAAAAACAGAATATGTTTCTGACTAGTATCAGTACTAGCATTTCTTATGAAGATGCAAAAAAATTGGAAGTTGAAAAGTACGACAAAATTGAAAATTGCCGACATGCTACTGAGAAAGTTTCTTTATAACCTCCACTCATTGCTTCACACATGAAGCACTACCTCAGATGCATTTGTATATCTAATCACTATAGTTTTATTGCAAAGTACTCATTTTTTATTTTAGCCTTAGAAAATTTTCAGAGGTTAATAACAATCTACAAGAATAAAAGTAATTAAATTCTCTTTTCTGTTTTAAATTTGGTATTTTCAATTTGATTTAACAGTCTTTCCTTTTCTGTATTCTGGAAAAGGGTAAATAATAAAGCATAATTTATCTTCTCCACATAATTCTCTCTTTGCTATAATTCCATCATTTCTCCTTTATGTTCCTATTCTCTAATTGAAAACTTTTATTGTTTTAAAAGGACTTATTTTATATAGCAAAATTTACTTTTTTTTTTTTAGCCCAGACTAAGGAATATTTGGATTCTTAATTCTAGTAAAACTGCACACATTTGAACTAAAACAGTTATCTTTCTGTCTTGTGGCAACAAAAAATAATGCTACTGTGTGTTATGAAGAGTGTTATCTTTAAAAAGTGCCATGCCTATGAATAACTAATTAACACTGACATTCTGAAACCATGAAACAATACTCTAATTTTTTAAAAATAAAAATTCTAAATTCTTTTAATATATGTTAAAAATTTTAATTACACATTGCTTATATTTGTTCCAAGAAGTATCTATTATCTCCATTGCCTTTAAATTATTCTTGAATTAAGAATAACTCATAAGCAACCATAAAATGATAGTAAAAATAATACAATTCTCGTAAGTTCAATATGTAAAATAACTTTACTCCTTCCAAGTATACTCATTGAGCTGCTCCTAGAGCCTAGACTGTCAAATCTAATGAAAAGTAATTTTAACATGTATTCTCCTTTATATTCCCCAAAACACGCCTTCAAGAAAGTTTTAGCAAACCATAGAAACTGAAGTCATGATCTGGAACTCAGAAGTTACTGTCAAAGAAAATCAGCAAATCTGTGTCTATTGATGTAAGAATATTCAAATATGCACAGTATGCATTACTAAAATGTTAGCAATATCTTAGGTCAACTTTTTGAAATAACACACATTGGTATTTAGCCCATGCTCTAACATGTGGAAGAAGTATGCTTTCATGCTTCCAGGGAAAAATCATATATATTATACAAGAAATAACAGATCTATGTAAACTTTAGTGATTACATATATCTTTACAAATGGTCACTTCATTTTGTCTGGAGAATGTTATTCCTGACTTTTGTGATAGTCTAAAACCTCATGTACTATCACTGTCATGGACTAGATTTTGTAATGTTCCTAAACTGAAAGGGTGGGCTGAGTTTTCAGAAACTACCATACATAAATGCTTATCCAGGTGCCACATCTTCAAATAATACATTTAGCCAATTCTCCCATCTTAAGAAATGTCAACATCCTATGTAAAAGATAGGAACTGCATAGGCATTGCATTCATTCTTCATTTAATTATTAAAAAAAAAAAAAAAAAAAAAAAAAAAAAACACATACCAATTGCTGCCTCTATAAGATTACTTATAATTCTTATACTTTGTGATATAATATCCTATATTTGCCCTTACCTTGAAATATGTTTTAGGAAACCTAGTCTGCAAGTGTTTGGTGTAATTTAGTCCAACAGTGTGTAACTCTCTATTAGGCAAAGTTGCTCATATTGTTGACTGGCATGTTGGCAATAATAAGGGGTTCATATGCACTACTGATTAGAAGATCTTGTCATCTTGGTCCAAACAAAATTTTTATAAAGGTTATTCTGTATCTATGAATAAGACTGTAAATTCATAATATAAAACAGTGATAGTCTATTCTGTAATAGTAACATAAAGTAGTAAATTAATAATTATTTCTCTTTAAGAGAATAAAATACAGTATAAGAGAGAAAGATATTTGAGAAATTCAAATGCTCCCTGTTTTAAAAGTGAAACACTTGCTGATTTCCTCAATTCATTCAAGAGTTTGTCACAAGTTGCAGGGAAGAAGTAGATACAGCAGAAGACCTCCTAATGGCACATAATGAAGTGTGAAATCATATTTTGCAATGTAAAAATATATAGACTTCTTAAAAAAGTTTGGTCATTCAAAGATTGTGTAGCAAATCTGGCCTTTCTGTTCAATTTGCAACAACCTTCTTGTTTAACATTTAGCATCACAGCAAAGAAAATACTGAGTTTAGAGTGCATAACAATTCATTGTTGCCCTTCACCATACATTAAATGTCACCCATCAGAATGACATGAATAAAAAAATTATTACACTAGAGTCACTATATAATAGGATATATGTTAATATAGGCACATTGAATGTGATTCTTACATAGAGAATAAGCCATTAAAACATTTTCAAGATCAACATTATGTTTCTTTTTGCTGTTAAAATTGTCAAAATAGAACACTCTTTAAAAAAAACCAGTAAACTAACAACTTTAAATGTAATAATATGGGTTCATGGGGAGTATTTTGGAGTATTTATCTGTAGTGAGTATTTTTTGCACTTGTATGTCACGGTGAGATTAAAAAAGTCTTATCGTCACAAATTAAGACCTGGAAAATTGTTGGTTTATTGTTTGTTTTAGGGGTTTTGATTGCCTTTTTTATGGTGTGTGGCTCTTTGGTTTTACACCCCCTCCAAAAAAAAAGAGCATAATCCTTTTGTTTAATATTTGTACATAACATAAATATATATAAATAATTCTGCATTTAAAACACTTGATTCAAGTCTCATCAAAAATTTACAATAAATAAGCATGCATATAATTCTATGAACTTCCATGCTTATATCTGTATCAGTATGTGAAGGGAAGGACTCAGACTTCAGCAATGGCATGTAATCATCCATACAGTTTATTTGTTAGGGCATTCATGTTCCCAGGTTTGGCCTATGCTGCACTTAGAAAATGCCCAGGTGAGGTTTAAAGAGACAGAAAATCCTGGTAAGCACTGTGGGTAGGATAACTGGGATGACGGAGCATTTAATCATATGGAACTTTCTGGCCCCCTGGGCCAGAAAGCAAGCCCTGGACTCCAGCCCTTGCAAAGTGTATACAGAGTCTTTAGAATCCACTGTGCCACTATCAAACCAGTGAGAGCTTTCACAGCACATGCTGCAGGAACATGGTAGGACAATCATGTATTACTGACAGTTGATTGCGAAATGTTCCATCCTTTCCGATTATACCATTACAATTCTCAACTGTACTAATAACGGTACAAATATTTCAGTTATCGCTAATGGAACGCATGGGCTTTCTTCAGGAAGGACCACGGTTAAAGGAATTCAAACACAAGACACTTTTTAAATTTGATAATAACTGCAACTGAACTACAAGGGTTTTCTTCAATTCCTACTGAATTGCAGCTCTACATCTTGATCATGGATAAATACTTGAAGTTGTTTTCCGTTTGGATTTTTTTGTTTGTTTTGTCTGTTTGGGTTTTTTTCATTATTTAGAAACCTTTCTGTCACCTTCAAATAAAACCCAGAGGGCCTGGATATGAGCTACCAATAATATATTCAGCTCAATATTAATGAGATACCACTGCTTCTTTGATTGACAGCACTGATAGGAACTCACATCCTCACATGACCACCACTGAGATGTCTCCTTCACAGAGTTATCAATGAGCTGGAATTCATTCCTCCAGCTCTCCAGTTTGATAAAACTCTGTGAGGGTACTAAGTATTTCAAGTCTTGACTCAGCAAAATATTTCTTCTATTTTTTTTTTTCAAGAAACTGTGATTCTAGAAGTAGTATTTCAATAATGTAAGGACTAGTTTCAAAGTGTTTCTGGGCATATGCAGTAACATTCTCTTCTACAGAAACAAACTATGCATAGGCCTTTCTCTTTCTTCTTTTTTGTGGAAGAACAATTACACCAACTTTTTCATTACCAAGGACTACTAACTTGACTTCATTCTGTATTTAGCCCCATCATTTGACTCAAAACATGATGCTTCTAGTACTACATGGCCTACCTGTATCTAATCTATTTTCTTCCCTCTGACCAAACTGCCAAAACAAACATTTGTGAGTTAAAGAACATTGGAGAGATTCAGCTTCTGTAACACCAATGTCTCAGAGATAAAGGCCCTAGAGGCAACTTGTATGCTTCTGCAAAGGCAATAAATGCATATTCCTGTCCCATATATCTGCAGATCTTTCCATCAAGTTTCAATACTTACAAACACATAAATTAATCTGAAATGTAACTTCTCAGATTTTCTTCTTTTTTTTTTTTTTTTAACTCCTCATATCCACTGCTCTTCCCCAATAAAATGACAAACTTGGAAGTGATTTTAATGTCACTGCCATAGGATAACTTGTGTAGTTATTCCACCAGTGCCAGTTGAATCTTATTCAGACTTCATGTGAGAATAGCCTCAAGGTCAAAATCAATACCTCTCTTTCAAAATTCTCCTCAAAGTTCTCTTGCTTTATAATGTAAACAGCAAACTGAAATGTGCTCCTGCCTACATAGCTGAAGAACTATAACTGCTGAACCTAACTTCTTAAGAAATTCATATATTTTTCACTTAATTTTCCTCATACCTCATAGAAATTTTGTTCCTATTTAATGATTTAAATTACTAAAATGCTCCTTCCAGACTTTGAATTCTTTAAAGCAAGTATTTGGTGTTGGTTATGTAACAACATGACATGGCCCTGCTTAATGATGCTCTGAAAGCTGTCCTGTGTTACAGGAAGGCCCAATTGAGCTTCCCCTACCACCCAGAAATCTTCACTGCTTTCACCTGTGGAGTCATTTAGATTTGTGCACAGAGGCACAACACCATCATTCTTACTGGTGTTGACATTTGCTTTTGTTCAGGTGCAAATAACTACACAGTATAGAAGGCAGGATGATGAGGAAGGTGTTATGAACATTAAAAATCCCCATCGATGTTTAAGCTGAAGTCAGAATTGAGCTTCTAACAGCAGCTGAACAGAAAGATATGAGGAGCCTCTGGTATGCATCTACCTAGTAATTTTATCCAATTACAGTTACATTTGAAGCAAGGTGAAAATTCCTTTCATTACCTTAAATGAAGGGCACACTGACCAGATTTTGACAAGTATTGACTCTCCTCTAATATGCCCATTTAGAAGAAGAGGAGAGCAAGAGATAGAACGTAAGAGAGAGAAGTGTGTGGAGGATAAATATGACAAGTTAGAAGCTTTTTTCAGGTATTTTTGCAACTTGATGTTAAATTTGCCACGCTCTGTGAGCACAGCAAATCAGTGCAGTGCAAAAAATTCTGCTGCCTGCTTCCATTTTTCTTCTGGACAGGGCTCATTGGTTACATTGTGTCAGCCACAAAACCAGAGAATTTTCTAAGCAGTGGAATTCCTTCTATAGGAACTTCTCTGAACCTGCATTACACTATCAGCCTTTTGATTTTCCCTCCAAAATATCTACCAAGAAAATTGCTCCAGAACATGACCTAATTGCTGTACTACCTGTTAGCTGAAAACTGTTCGATATCCCTGGTAATGGTGCTCTAGTACAGAACACTATACCTTTTCTTCTACAAACCAAATAAGTTAAAAGCAAATAGGCATCCTGTTATTTGTAAAGCTAAAGCAACTTCTCCTAGGAAAGGACAAAAACATTTGGGAGAATAGAAAGAAATTGTATAACCTTCTTTTGCTATCTACCACTTCATTATTCACCCCGTAAAAAGTTTTCCATGTAGCATTCCTGCCCCAAATAGTTGAGGAAAGAAGAAACTAAAATGGAAAGAGGCAGTAGATCTGTGTGGTTTGCTATCTTTAGTCTTCTGAAATGATATGAATGATCTCATCAAGCTGAAGTAACATTGTCCTCATGCTTCCTTCTCACAGATAGTGGTTATGTGTTGTAAAGTCTTTAGGAAAATCCTAAATGGCAAGGGAAGGTGCCACATGTCTAATGGTCACACAAAACAAAACAAACAGTATAATGAGAGTGATGTGCCAGAACAACCCTATTCAATAAAAATTACTTATATTTAAATTTGTCTCTAATGTGCTGTAAGAATTATTAATGACAGAATTTTTGATATTTTAAATAATTATTTTCTAATAAAATCATCTGTATCCCTTAGCTGATGTGAGATTTTTAATCATGGTGCTCAAAATTTTCAATATTGTTGAAAAATTTTCCTGTAAGAAGGATACCTTTGTTGCTAAAGACAAAACTTTTGATAATACTATAATAAATTACAAAAAAACAAACAAACAAACAAACAAAACAATACAACAAAAAGGCACCCACTATTCTTAAGCCTGAAAATGCATGACTAGATTTACACTAAAGCAATTTCACCATCATTTGAGTTAACACTGAGTGACTTCCACACATAAAACAAACCCTTGAAGGATACACTGCGGATTTCATTTCAGTATCAAAAACAATTACCATACTTATTTTTTCAGACTGATTTCTGACCAAGCCCTGTCAGTGTTTAAATGACTCATACTCTATAGTGAGTTAGAGATAGAAGCCTTGCATAAGCAAGGTAAACTTCTGGAAACAGCTAAATCAGAAAGATCAGGAGATAAATAATTCCCATATGTCTGTCTACTGGAACTTGTAGGGAACAATCTTATTTTTCTCCAGATAGTGAATAACACTTAAAGTCAAGAAATATTTGCTTTTTATTTCCTTACTTCTTTTAAAGATATGCTTCTCATTTGAAGTCTAATGTTTAACAATGACCCAAGCCTAAAATTTTTTTCCTCTAAAAAAGAAATGCTCTATCTTTCAAAGAGGTAAAGTCCTGTAAATTTATTTTGATTTGGGTGCTTTCTTTTTCTGTTTGTTTTCCCTTCAATTTAGCTCAATTTACATGTCTACTTAAATTTATTTTTCAGAATATAATAGATATAGACTACTGAGAGAAAAGATATTTAGAAAATTTGGGTTTAGCTAAATTTGCAAAAACTAAATTATTTCCAGCTGTGAAGTTAGAAACCTATGCTTATCAAAAAACCCAAAATGAAAAAAACCCCACCTTATATTCTAAAAGACAAGTTCCAGCACTCCAAATAATTGGACGATTGACTATTCAGTTACAAATATCTAAAAGTACTTGAGAATCGTATTTTCATTTTTAACATTACATAACAGTACAAGGTTTATTTTAGAGAATAAAGGAGTAAAATTAATTCAATACTTCTATTATTTCCAAGTTTTCCTATTCTTCAAGTAATCCTGAAACCAAATAATCTAACAGAGAACTCTGAAATACTATCCTACATAAACTGCTATTTCATTCCACTGAACATCTGTTCCTAGAATTTTCTACAAGGTTAATAGCCATCGTATCATTTTAGTTTTTCTTCCAATGGTTTACCTCTCTCACTTATTTTAGATGAAATAAAGAAATTCATTTCATATGGGTGCACATATTTAGCAAAAATATAAGATCATTTGTATTTGCCTTATTTAGCGTAAAAAGTGCTTTTCAATCCTTCAGCCACTTTTGCTCAATATTATTTTATTTTCTTGGGTCCTCCAGAAGAAGGGTAAATAGAAATCATGATTGCTAACATTCAGTTTTCCATCCCATCACTATAACCTCTATTCCTCTATTCTTTATGAGGAATCCTTTCATTGTTAGTCAAGTGTTCCAAGCAGGATGCATATGTGGAATTACTTCAGTAAATAAAATGCCTCCTACATCAGTTTTCTGGTTTGACTTTGGAGAAAAGAAACCCCAAACAAACCAAAATAGCAACAAACCAAACCAAAGAACCAAATAAAAATACCACCCAACAGTTCAGCTGCTGGTCAAATTAATTTTCTAATATATCACGCAGTCTGCAAATTCAGTCACTGGTGCTAATGGAAAAGGAATCAGTCAATCAGCTATCTTAAACATTTTCAAATTACCATTCACACCCAGTTGTTAACAAAATCTTTTGAAAACACTGTGTACCTTCTTGGATTCTTGACTCTATTCCCATTCCAGTAGATCCTTGAGTTCTGTTCTTTAGGTAGAGGGACTACATATCTCATGAGAATGAGGTTTGCATATCTCAAGAGAAAACTGCTGCTATGCATGATGGTGAGAGTTACAGTTTCCCTCTCTCCAAAAATACTATACATGCCAGCATAAAACACATGAAATAAACAAAACCTAAATTAAAGCAAACAAACCTTCTGTTCCCTAACTCCAAAAACATAAGAGGCACTGACCTTTCTCAAAAGGATCATTTTAGCTTTAAAAACATTCAGCTTCATGTATAGAGGAGCCCTTCTCTTTAGGCACATTTAATGTTCCATGCTGTCATCTGCTAAATAAATACACAAAGTGCCAAGTCTAAACTTGTGTTTTCTTTTCTTGCCACATATAGAGGAAAAAACTGTTTTGACAAAACAGAATTAAATGATCCAATATAAAAAAAGAAGAATGTTCAGCACTTTTTCAAGAGACTCAACTTATTTTCAAGCAAGCTACTTCATAAAAGCAATAAAATATTCTCATGTACTATATACACCGGTAATTAACGGGGGCTGTTAAAAATAAGGATGAACCCCTGCACTGTAAAGAATCTTTCAAAACTAAAAGAAATTGTTCCTCAGAAGGTTTTTTACAAGCATGGACTATGGAATTATTTGCTAATGGATGTTAACAGAGTACAGGAAAATTAACAAATCGCTGCCCATGGTAGATATGAAACATTATTTTCTGTGATGCTATAGAACTCTTGACAAAACAGTCTTCACATATTGACTCACTTATGGAAGTCGATTATCCAGGACACTTGGAAACACAAAATTAGGTACTTGACATCTGCTTTGCTTTCAGTTAAAACCAATTAAAGACAATGACAAGTTTTCAATGAGAAATATCACTGTTTTGACTGCAGAGATATTTTCAAAAACATTTTTTCATAGTGTTATGTTTATAACATTTTAACTTGGCCATAGAGTGTACAAAAATAAAGTCACAGGAAACTAGGTGTGTAAACTCAATTATGAGTGTATAAGATAGGATTACGTGTGTCTGAAGAGAAATGACAATACATTGTGGCATATCTTCCAGCATCTCCAAGCTTGTTCTAAAGATGAAGGTAATGCAAATGTAATTATTAAACTGTCACATGCAGTTAGAAATAATGATTTAAATAAAAAGTGAATGGCATTCAGACAGATGTCTAGCAATGAACTCTGTGAAACACAATGAATCAAACAGAACAATTCTAGTCAGTCAAAAATCAAAACAGAAGAAGGCCACTGACTACACTCATTATTTCATCAGCTATTCACCAATGAAAACTTAGAAGATTTTGCTATTAAAGATGGTTAATCCAACTGAATCCTCTCCAAGAGCTTTAGTGAACAGCCTTGAGATCCTAAGATTCAAGGTACTGTTGAGATTCAAAAGGATATATAGGATCCTGACCTGTTTAGGCAGTGAAATATCCAAAGCAGTAACTGAAACAAACAAGAATCACAGAATGAAAAGTAGTTCAACATGACTTTTGAAACAACTTTCCATAAATACCATCAGATTCTATAAAAGACTGCATTGCAACGTTCCATCAATGTGGAGAGGAAATATATGTTTTAAAATATGCAACACCTATATGTAGGAAGTCATAAAAGTAAAGTCAGAAGGGCATCTAAGTAAGTGAGAATGAAGAGATTCAGTTGTTGGTAGTAAGAGACACAAAATTCCTTAAGAATTAAAAGAGTTACAATTCAGTGCAGCCGTTCTAAACACCTAGGTTCTTGGATAACTAGTAATGAATTGTAGAGCCTTGCGATGTCTTTCAGGATAATGAGGAAAAAAATAACAGAAAGGATGGGAAGTGTTTTAAGGCCATCTTCAATTTTACACAGCATTATTAAATACTTCTATATTCTTCATTTAAAAAAAAATAAAATCTTATTAGTGTAATCTACAAAGGAACAAGAATTAACATAAAACATACTAGTGAAGCAACTGCGACAAAAAATGCATATTACAAGGTGCTTTCTTTGAGGCAGAAGTCTCAAACCTACCACTTTACTAAAATACTTACATCATGAGAGGTGAAAAAAAATCAATTTCTTGACATAGGAATACAGAATTGACTCTCTTCAAGTGAATATATTTTTTTTCTTCAACATGCATATGGAGATTTAGCCAATGGGGAGTACTATATTATCTGTTGTACTGCTAAAGCAGCTGGTTATGATTTTTTCAGTCAACCTCAGTAAGTCAGTCCAGTTGTTTTGCTGGCAGCAATTTCTCATAGTTTTGATGCATGGCAAGCAGTATCTGGGATTTCAGACTGATCTACCACCAATATAGCATAGGTTTAGAAAACTGGGGATTTTTACCCCTAAAATGTAAAGAGGATATTTATGTTAAAAAGTTTAAAAGATAAGAAGATTTCTCTTATTGCAGTCTCTAACAGTATTGTAGTAGAGTATAGATATTGTCCTTGTATGTAGACTCGTAGACTTCCTGGAAGTCTTGCCTCTTCCTGAATAACTGAAGGAGAATATAAGCATTCAGAAGTGGCTCAAGCAAATCTTGAGGGGTTAGGATGAGGAGTCTATACTGAGTTGTTTGTTTATAAATTATAAATTTCATAAACTGACATTAAATTTCTTCTAGAGGAGTCAGAGAGATCAAGACATTCTTCCAAGTGGCAAAATGCAAAGTGGAAGACTGTTGCTTAACTCATTGCTATACATGTCCTTCTTTAAGCCATATATCCTCATCCAAATATTTAGATTTTATAGCATTGATTGTGAACTAAATCATAACCTATCAAAATAATTACACAACCTAGATGATGACTATGAAAAGGAATTATAATTCCAATATATTTTGCATCTTTTATATAGAAAAGAGACAGATCATCAGATCTGTGTGCTAGCCACAGAAAATTACTTAATTACTTAAATACTGTTACTAGTTATACAGATTTATGCTAATAGAAATGGCATACAGCACAGTAAGCTATTTAACCAATTCAAAGCTTTCATCCACATTTTGGGAAAAGTGATATTTAGAAGTATCTGAGCATATTTGAAATATAATGGGCAAGTCTTGCTTACAAAATTTCCAGGGACTGCTGTCCAGGCAAAATAACTGTAAAATTTCATTGTTATAATATTTAGCAGGACAGACTAAGCAAAAAACTCAATAGTTTGTTTTTGGGTGCAAAAAATTAAGATATAAGATATAATTGAGATGTCTTCTTTCTATTACCTCATTCATTGAATCATCATTTGAATGATAGAATTCTAAAGTTAATATTTCTCAGGTCTCATGTAAAAGGAAAAGATATTTAATTCAGCAAGTAAGCCTTCTAGAACATTCACAAAAATACTAGGATTTCTTCGCATAGCTACACAAACATGTCATTTAATAAAAAAAGCTAAGAAAGCCATCAAAGAGAGAAAAATTCTTGTCATGCAATCTACATGGTTCACTTGACAAAAAAAACTCAGTGTTCCAGAGGCTGGCACAGTTATTTTTTTTTTTTCACAATCAAGATGATCTCTAGCATTAGCAAGGATTTTCTTTTCAACCAGAAAAAAATTATATGAAAAGAAGCAGACTATATGGAATCTTTTGGATGCAGTCAACTAAGGGTCATAAGGTGCAACTTGATTTCAAAGAGTTAAAATTTTCTGATCTTGAAACAATTGTTATGGAACAATTTTGAGAAGTGTGTAATTTTTGGCATGCTTTTAGCCTTGTCTACTTGCACAGCATTTTATAGTACAGTGACAATATCCCCACTCACATTACAATTGAGGCAAAATTAAAACTTTGCATTACAATTGAGGCAAACCTATCTTAAAAATGTAAAATTGTAAGAGAAGCAGATTTCAGGGTTGGCATCTGGATTGCCCTATTGGATGATGAATCTATTCCTGAAAACACCTCATAGCATATGCTGCAGTTCTCTAGGGAGACTTCAGGAGATAAAACTCTCACAGAAAGAATGCTTGTTAAGGATAAAGGGCAAATATGCTAACTTCCAACTTGGTTAATTATCTACACAGTAATTTAGGAACCAGAGCTCCATAGTACCAGGAAAAGTAGTTTCCTCTCATTCTCTCTTCATTGCTTTCCAACAAGGTAGTTTTCAAGAAGTAGCTTGAAAATCAATCAGACAAGCTTAAGGACAGAAACTAGTTGATCAAAAATATAAAATAAAAATGAAGACTGATGAGATGTAAAAGGATATGCATGCAGTCCAGAGAGACTTAATGCTCAGGCATCTGTTACAGTCTGAAGTGGCAGGCTATTCCTAAGCTTCTTCACAGAGAAAAGATTAAGATAAATGTGTGGAGACTTTTTATAAACTTGTCTTCTTGAATTATGCTTTATTCCAGCTGGTAAGAGAAAAATATAATTTGTTGATGAGGCAACGTTCATTGTGCACTCATCAGTGCTTACAAGGAAATGGAAAAATAAGTGATAACAAATGCTTTGGCAGCTGGAAGCAGCACAAGGGCTTGACTTAGGAGACATAGAATAGCATAATTCCAAAGGGAGGATAAGGCAGGAAGTACTAGCATAAAAAATGTATTAAAAAGAAAGGCAAATTAAGCCCTGTAAAATGACAACCCATGATTCAATATTAGCAATTAGGGAAGTGAGCACAGTTTGATGTATATTTGCACAATATTCACTGATACTTCAGACAGCTCAGTGTAAGAAGCCTAAGAGCTCAATTGTGGACTGTTTTATCCAGAATAGGTTATCTGCTTCACATTTGATCTATAAAAGTGAAGCACTTTGCTAAGGCAGCTGTATCTCTTGCAGTTTTGAAGATAGATCAGGTAAGAGTAAACTTCTTTATGATAGACAGATACGTCCACAGCAAGAAAGACCTTACTACACAGAGAAATCCTTCAGTGTGCAGGGAATAACTTGAAATCTAGTAAATTAGTCATAAAATTATTTGATAAAAATATTTAAGGAATTTAGTCTCTTATCTATATTTTCACAAAAGATACAAAAAGACATGGATGTTTAAAATTATGCATAAGAGACTTAAAAAATACAATACAATCATCAGAAAACCCAAATGAAGATTAATTTTGAAAGTCATTTATAGGAAGACCTATGTAAATAAAACATATTAAGCATTTTTCAAAGCATAAAACTGGTTTTCTTCATATTGCCTACATAGAAAGAGAAGGATCCTCCAGTTAGCAACAGATTAGATTTTGCAGGCCAAAAATAGGTAGTGTCTTTTTCTTGTACATAGACTGATGGAAAAGAAGGGAAAATATGTGTCTATGAAGTTGATATACAACACTGTAAGAAAACAGCATGTTGCTTAGAAATGAAACAATGGTTTGCAGCAACAGACAGAAATAAATTCCAGTAATTGAGATTTTGGATTATATAGGTCAGAAAATATTGTGTAGTTGACAGAAGTCCAAAAAAGAGTTGGTGTGCTTTACTAATGTCTTAGTTTTCCTTCTAATCGTATCTAAACTGTGAATTTAACTGGCAAGCTAAATCAAAGAAACTAGTAAAGGCAGAAGCATAAAATTAAGGTATTGGAAGACAACAGGATTTCAGATGACACAAGACACAGCTAGCAGACACAAAAAGACAATGTTATCTAGCACCAGAAACAGATCTATTACTGTTGCCACAAGCGGAAAAAATACTATGTGAATTTCTCAGTTCACAGAAAATAAATAGGCTTAGTGTCAGGCAGACTGGGTTTATGTATCAGTCATCAGTCTGTACAACAAAGCAAGGAACTTTCAGAGATTAACCACCCTAACTACTGAAATTCAACAACAGCAACAAACAAGATTAAGAGGTTTTTGTATCTATGGAGAAAGCACTACTACAATTCCCCACAAAGTATGGCAATTAAAGAAAACACTGTGTGCAATGCATATATGTTCATCCTAACTGCAATGCAAAATCTGCATGTTCAAAAGTAGAATCATCTTTGGGGGGGAACTACAAGAGGAAAATAAAATAGAAAAGCCCTCCAGCTAACACATAAATCTTTTCAACCTCTTGCTTTGTTGTGTGCAAAAATTACAGCTCTTTATATATGTTCTCAAATTGGAAGGAAAATCCAATGCTCTTGCAAATAGAGGACTGATACAGATTTATATTATATTTTTCTTTCTATAGAAGTATTTTCAGCAATTCATTCTTAAGGATTCTTGGACCTTTTACTAATTTCTTCATCTTTCCTTAAATATCATCACACCATTAATTAATGAGTGAGATCTAAGTAGCACAACAGAATGGCACTTTCCATTTTCAATGTACCAAGATCTTACATGCCAACATTGTTTGAAAGATGTGGTAAAATAATAACATCACAAAATATTTGACACAAAAATGGGAGGTTTCAATTTGAAAATAAATATTCTATACTGAACATTCTGATGAGCTGTAATTACAAAACATTATATCATAAAAGACATACTAAGTACTGCTCCAAACAAAGGCACACCTTATTATGAAACACATAGTAATTATTATGAAACACTGGTAGTCAAACATTCATTATGGAAGGATTGTTATGGAATAGAAATCTTCTTAATAAGACTGTCTAGGTAGAACCTATTAAACTAGTGGCATGAAGTCCAAGATTTTCACAACACCAGGACTGAAACATACATCATCATCTGTGTAATACCTAGCATATAATCTGTACTGAAAATACATACCACTATGCTGCAAAGTCCTCTTCACTACCACACTTCAAAGTATCTCTCTTTACATGACAGATAAAATTTTTGAATTGTATTTGCAAATAGATCTTTAACTTTTGAATAATATTCTTCTTTCTCTCTGCTTAGTATTCAGCAGGAAATTCAACTTTTAATTTAGACTTGTTTCCTTTTACAAGTGATAGTGTTAGAAAATGCTATCACATACTATTAAGTTATTCTGCATTATGAATAAAATCTGTAGATTGTCTTACATAACACTACATCTTTTATTTCTAAAAGTGTTATCAATATCTGATTGTACCAGTTAAGAAGTATTGAAAACCTCTACATATGAAGGCTGAGATATATTTATGTGTAAAAAAGGTATCTTATACAACTTAGAAAAACCAAACTTCTCTGTTTACTATAAAACACATTTCGTATTCCTTTACCATGAAGATAAGGCTTCCAATTATGTAAGGAATTTATGGTGCTGGTCACAAAAACAGACAAATGAAAAGAAATTCAGCATTATCGGTCTATTATTTGCTGCTTCTAAATAAAAATAAATATTCCTTCCTGTTCTGCTAGTGAGCACAAGTGTTCAAATAGCTTAAAAAAAAAAAAAAGACTTCAAGAAAATCTATCTTTCCTAAAAAACATGTCAAGGCACATTTTCAAAGCATAGGTATGAACTCACCCATACAAATCAGACTAACATTAGTGGGAGCTGCCTGTCAAAAGCACTGTGCATCATGCTGAAAATGTCCTTCAGTGATAAAAGTAGGGTTAAAACTTTTGGACATATGCATAAATATTTTACGTGAAGCATTTCACAAGATAAGAGTTGTGATTTATGCTCAGCTGTGCTTTCAGATGTATCTGTATGACACGAACACCTCAGAAATGATTGTACTCTCTGCTTCTACAGCCCACTAAAATATACTGGTCTTTCAAGAAACTTTAAGCATAAGTCTGGCTCTCTAAAGCAGACTTTTTAAAAAGGTACACAGTAAAGTCATTCATTACAAAATATGTTTCAGTGTTATCTATATTACATCAATACCTCATGTACTTCATCTAAAGGTGCTAAATTACTTCTAAACTGGTTTCTAAACATATTGCTTCTCCCTAATATAGGAATGATACAACTTCTCCAAAATGAAATAGAGAGTATCAAAGACAGATGGAGAATCCTGATACTAACTACAGCACAATAGAAAAAGAAAAATATGAAGATTCTTCTGTGAACCACAGAATGAAATCATGGAAATCTCATGACTGAAGTGAGATTTTCATTATCAACTCAAACAAAAAACCCCATCTTATTAAAGAGATAAAAGCCAATATATTTTATACGCATTTGATTAAAAAAAATTGCAAGTGATTACAAGGGGAAAAGAGATTACATACACTATTCTAACTTTTTTCTTTTGTTGTTATGACAAAAGTCAAAGTTACAACATATAAGTCTGTATTTATGTGAGCATCTGAACTTAGCCCTAATGATTTAAGAAGGAAAAGGTAAACATATTGGGATCTTTTGACAAAAGATGTTTTTCTGCTCATTTAGGTTGAAAAAAAACAGATTAAAAAGTGAGCCCTATATAGCAAATCAATTTACAATTTAGCAATTGGTGTATTGAGTTCCTTAATTCTAAAAGCTCAACTAAGCCTCCAAAAACAATCCACTCAGAGACTTTAAATTCTGTGAGGTATCTCAGGGATTTCACCTAGCACAAAATTTAAAAAATAAATATTGTTACCCTACTTCTAAGATACTAATCTGCACAAACTGTTTTGCAGCTGGTAGAGGCCCAGTTTGGACATCTAGATTTAGTGTGGGCAGCTAAGTACTCAATTTGAGATTGAGCACCACAGCATAAAAAGAAGTCAGGGTAACAAAATAAAACATACAAACCCTGTGTTTCTAAATGCAGATCTATGGGGAAAACATACTTTGAAATCATTCTAGGGTCTCTATACTTGTAAATAAAAGAAGAACTCTCGCTAGCATACTCAAGACTTAGGGAAAAAGTCCAGTAACAAATTGGAGACTTAGTATTGCAGTGGAGAATATTAATACTGAGAACCCTCATCATTAATTATTCTTCTGTATATCATGAAGTTTAAATATAAGAGTATGAAAGTAAGAAAATTTTTGTGACTTTTGACAATTATTAGTAAGATAAAAATGGTAACAATTGCCAAAAAAATCACAAAAGTTGACATGTTACCTGGCTATGACAAAGAGCACACAACTGACACCCAAGTAAGCCAGCAGAATATACATCCAGATATCAGGGGAGAGAGGATTCAGGAAGGAGAAGACGCCCGGGTTTGTACCATTGGGCTTGCGGTACAAAATACTTATTCCAAGAGTCATAAAGGGCTTGGAAAAGTCGATGACCTTCTCACGAACATAGGTAATTGCCAATGGTGCAACTGCAAGGTCAGCTTTCTGTTAACAGAAATACAAAAAGAGAAAAAGGCCATAAGTCAGGAGAAACAAGCTGAAGCAGACAATCAGATCATGTAAAACACAAACTTTATATGAGAGGTTTGTTCTTGTACCAGATTGCCTGAAATTTAAAACTCTCTTCTTCCTATAAGTAAGGTAACAGATTTATTCTACTTCCTCTTTGCCAAACTAACATAGCAGCATTTAGAAAAATTAAAAGCACTACTACAGGGATACAAGCAAAGAAAAATATTGCATCTCACAGAAAACATGACCATCCATTATCACATACTTTAAAACTTTACTTATCTTGTATTTCAACATATGTCTTCTCTTTGTCACTCCTTGACTATGTTCTTTAGAAGCAAACGTGTTTTGGAAGCAGATGTGAATATGCTTGTATGTGTGCGGGGAAAGGGCCCGAGGCAGTTCTTCATATTTTAGCATAAAATAACTGGTACAAAATGAAGACCAGTCTAAAATGGAAAGTGCTACAACTGAAAGGTTGCTGAGGATGTTTGAGCAAAGTACAACTGTCTTTGCTAGTTTGTGGGAATCAATACAAATCTTACAGATAGTTGTTAATCAACTGGGGTATTTAAAATGAAATCATACAATTGAATACATTTTGTCAATTAACATTTAGTTTTAGTTATTACAGCAATAATTCATAGGAGATTAGTAAATGGCCTATACTATTCTTTTAATCAAAACTTAATGGAAATCAGAGTGACAAAAATCTACAGAATCTACTTCTTAATCTCTGTTGGCACCTCTTGAAACACTCGTGGGCATGTTTGTATGTGTATATGCGTGTGTATGCACACATAAGCAAGAGGAAAGTTGAGAGAAAGACAGTTTTCAGTACAAGACCTGGAAAGCTGTAAACTAAGGATTCTTTATAAACTGTATGTAAATATAGGTATGTAATGACAGAAATTGTATTGCTACCATGGAATACTGTTACCCAAGTAATATATCCAAGTAACATAGCTGCAAATAACACCATTTTCAGAATGCCTGTTCTAAGATACACAGATTTGATTTCAATAAAATAATATAAATTCATACATTTATGTACTTTTTGCTCATTTGGTATTGTGTAACACTCAAAATTCCATACAATGTAGCATTTCAGTGTTTTTGCTGTCTCACATGAAATTCTATGTTCTATTCTTGTTATGAGCATTTATATAATTAGATCTACTGTACTGTTACAATGTGAAACTCTATTGGCACTCTTCATTTGATTTGGTAAGGGTTTACTGGTCAAAAAAATTACATGAACTTCATTTCCATTGGTATTAACATCTCATAGATATCAATCAAAACAGCCAGGCTTAATTCCACAGTGGATGACTTTTTATGAATTGCATATTATTGATGATATTCCAGCTGATGCAGAAAGAAAACGCTAAAGTAAGAAACTAAAACTAATTTGAATTTAAAGTTGTAGGTCAACATGTAGAAGTTTGCAAAACAACCCAAGTTTGTGAGGCAAATAGCAGACCTTAACCTAAGAGTCCAAAGCCAACTGGCTAGAAACTGCCTGAAAAGGCAGCTTCCCAAAGACAGAGAAATTAGATCTTTTAGAAGGATATTGGTAGATGTGAATTTTGGTCTTATTATACTAACGGAACCTTAATGAATAACAAATAATTTATTTTAATAAATACTATAGAAAATCCAACCCTACATCATTAGATGGAAACAAAACCATATACAAATGAATATAGGTTGTAACTATTTTTAGTGGAGCCATGTTGCAGATGAAATTAGAAAAATAATTGATCAAGAAATAATATGTTTCATATGACAGAATAGAATAGATATCCCAACCTGAGAGGACAGATGTAAAATTTATGTACATAACTTGACATCTCAAGATTCTTTTCAGAGCTGAGTAACTCTGTTTCAATATTCCTGAACTAGAATACCTCCATAAGAAAAATTAAGCATCTAACAAAAAGAAAATCCAAAGTCATTAATAACTGAGAAAATTACTAACTTAAAAATGTAATGCTACCACATGTAACAACTTTTGCTAATACATTTTATCTTCAAAATGTTCAATTTTCCCCAAAATTCTTTTATTCTGAAAACTGCACTATTTGAAGGTATGAGAATGCAGGGGCCAAGTTTCCAGGAGTGCAGTACCTGTGTCTCCTATGCTCATCTATAATGAAGAAATACAAGAGAATCCCCTTTAGTTTACTTCTAGGGACAAATAGGGGAGGAATGGTGTAAAATTAGTATTTTATCAGTCAACATTTAACAACATTAACAAATTAGTATATCCTAAAATGGCTTTTTGATAAGTTCCATTACAAAGAATATTTGTCTCACTTGGCAGTGATCAATGATTCCATTTTTTCAGAATGAATGTATGTATGCTTCTAATCTTTAAAGGAATAAAAAGATATATTTATCTGAAAACACAATCCATAATAACACTTTTTCTTTCTTGAGATGAAAGCCTTTTTATGACAGCATCCAAGGATTGGTGAGGTAAGTAAGCTAGTTGCTAGAAAGAAAAATTCTGTATCAATTAAAGGTTACAGTAGTGATTATAAACAATCTGACTAGGACATTCTGACAGAAGGCACAGTCCTGAGCAAAATGGAAGAGTTGTACAGCCTCCTGTACTATGTGCTGAAGGACTGCACCGCAGAAAATAACATGTGGTTGTGCATCCTCTCCCTTCCCACCCCACATCACCCCTCAGGAACTCAGGAGATGCTGACAAACCTGGACCAAACCAGCTGAGCAGTAAAGAATCCCCTTGATCATAATGGCAGGGCAGTAAATCATCCCTTGAAAGTACCAGAAGCTCATCCACAATACAGGTAGGAACAACCCTGACCATAACAGCTACCCGACCAAGGTGGGGACAAAGGAAAAGCGTTCATACTCTCTCCACACCTGTATAAAACTTCCCTGTCTTGCTACCATGTGCAGCTGTAGGATGTTCATTCACCAACAACTCAAGGTATCCCTGATTTGTTTCTGCTACAGAAGCACCTAAGGCAGGCTAAATTATTCCTCCTGTCTTCACTTACATCTTACTTCCAAGCACCTTGTTCACTTACTATTTTTCGTAAAGTAGTATTCAAAGAAAAAAAGGGAGGACATTTTTTCATTTCTACAGGGCTGGAATGTGGTACATAACCTCTAAGAAGAGAGATTTTAAAATTATACTGGATTCAATCTATGCTTGAAACTACAAATAATGTCAGCATGTTAATGTTGAGTAGTGTGTGGCCATAGCATGCATAGAAAATTGGTATTTGCAGAAACTGGTATTTTTTTTCTGTGAAAATTAACTCTATAAAACCCACAGAAACAACCAAAATAATTTTGGGGGAAACAGAATTTTGAAAGGATTTCATAACTTCTACTAATAGCACCAGGGAAAGGAAAAATACTGATTGAATTTTCCTTTGTTGATAGTTTTCTGAAAAGATTTTGTCTTCACTATTTTGTTCAAAAGAATGAAGAATTTAAATAAAATCTACACACAGAAACAATAAAATGGCTAATAGTTATTTTTAATTAGACTCTACAACTACACAATACTCTGTCATAATAATTGAGTTTTTTAGCCAATGTAAATGGAGCCTTCTGGTAAGAATTTTGCTCCTAACATTTTACATTGATTTAGCAACCATTAATGTTTATACTAAAAATGCAATGGGAATCATACACTATCGATTCTCAGTTGTTTATACAGTCAATCAGTACAATCATATTGTAATTGTATAATACACACAAAACTACACATACATTGAAAAGACATTTAAGTAATTTTACTTCTCTACAGGCAGCAAGGCACTTTTTGCCTGTAATTATTCTTGAAAATAAGGAGCCTACATTTTTTTTCAAAGGAAAACTTCATAAAGCCTTTGCTTAATCCACTATGTTTCCTCAGCCTAAGGCCCTAAGTCAATATGTAGACTTCTTCAGCCGCCCCAAATTTTTGAGACTGCTAACCTGACTTGAATTTCAGTTGCATTCTCTTTGGAGAAAATGCATCCCTAAGATAAAAGAGGAACGCTAAAGCTCAGCTTCAATTCTTTAAACCTAACACACTCTTTATGCACAGAGACCTTATGCATTATTCCTGTTCACAGTAGTGCATTTCCCTGCCTCTGATTTGAAAAGATAAGATCTGTAACTTGCTTTTAAGCTTACAGTCTAACCTAAACTGCCTTGTTCATGCTGCTACATTATAGAAAACTTTATACCCTGCAAGAATTTTTTGGTCTTGTCACAAGATCTTCATCTCCTTTGAAACCACTAGGACCTTATTAGAGCTTTATTGTTATTTTTATTTTAACTAGCCACTTACATTATTTTGACAGAAATTGTTTCTCTACTACCTTTCACAGGATCATAGTACAATTCAAGTGGGGAGAGATCAGGAGGTCTCTAGTGCAATTTTCTGTTCAAAGCATCTACTCAGATTCATTTCGCTGACAGCAATATTACACAGTTGTTTCATTTCTTTAGACTTCCTCATGTCAGTATGGCTAATTTTTTTCTTGGCAAAATCTTGAACAGCAATGGTAACTAATGGTTTTTTCATCTACTCTCCCTTTAGAGAGGGTCCTGATCTAGAAATCAGCAAGATCATTTACCTAGAGAAAGAATTTTTTTAAAGGCAAAAGGTTTTGCAGAGAAAGTTTACATTCTGTTTACTACTATAGAAACAACTTTCTGTATTAATTCAACTAGACAAAAATGAAATATATGAAATGCATGGAATCCTTCCTACAGTGGCTTTTAAATAGGATAAAGTTTATGTTTTGATCAACATAGCATTATCTAGAACTGACTTTTAGTATTGTGTTCTGTTTTCTCCTTTGTTATTATGTGAATGTTTAGTCAAGGAAAAATGATAGTACTAAACCAGTGGAAACTCTCTAACTAGTTATTTCACATTATTTCCTCTTATTCAGGGTTATTCTAGTCAATTCTCCTTTGCCTGTATCAGCAAGGACAAGATTTAATAGTTTGAACCGATGTAACATTAGTACCCATTAAAAATAGATATAGTTTCTGTCTGTTGATTTATAATACATTTTCACTTAAGTATTTTGCACCAACTTCAGTCTAATCAACAGGTATGCAAATTGTATGCAAAAGGACTACAGGCAGTAGACCACGAAACTATATGTAGCAGGATGATGGGTGACTATTCACTTCGTCAGTAAAAAAACCTCAGACTTAACTCTTAGCACTTCATTTCAGGAATTTTGTACAAAGGTTTCTTCTAATTATTAGAAGAGCAGCATTCACAAACCCCCACAAAGAGCAAACTGTCAAAGACATTTACAAGAATGTGTAGATATTGTGGCTCAGAATTCAGGAAAGGGAAACTCTTCCACTAAGAAAACAAATAAAAGTAGTTACATTAAAATGTTTCAGTTCTTCTTTGTTGTTTTACACACTCTTTCTAACATATTTTTGTAATAGAGATGGTTACTAAACATCAAAATTATTAGACAGCATGCTGCAGCACACCTTCTTGAAATAAAGTACACAGGTAACATTGATTCCTTTTTTGTAGTTAGCATTTTTATCATTATACTTTCCAGATATACTGCAGCTTCCAGGAAGTGTTAGATTTTTTTCCAGTTGCTAATCAGCTGTCACCTAGAATTTCAGTTACCGCACTCAGGACAAAAAAAAAAAAATGTACATCTTTTAATTTTGACATAATTTCTGTTCTCAAATAGATAGAGTTTTATCAAATTGTTTCAGTGAACCCATTTCATCATGAAATAAAGTCTGACTTGTCTCAAATTTGACTTACTCCCATTTTTCTGTATTACTTTGTCATCTGCAATTTTTCACACCGGAATCAAAATGATTAATAACATTTTTGCATATCATTTGGATGGAAATAGATCACTGCAGGATATTCCACCTCTTATTGATTAACAATACCCAATTAACAATTCTTGAAATCTATAATTTCATCAGTTTACTTAATTAATGGTAAAACCTAATAATATGGACAAAATCAACCTCCTGTACATTCATCCCCCTCACTTGCATTTTGATCCAGGCATCACAATCCACACTCTGGAATTCTACTTAATCATTAGATTCCAGGGTCTTAGATTAACTAAAATTGATCACTATTATAAACAATAATAAAAAAAAGTCTTTTTAGAAAAGTCTATCAAATATCAAGCAAAAACAGAAGTGGTTTTATATTCTCAAAACCTTATATCATACAATGTTTTACGTGTCTCATAATTATTTTAAAATGGCTAATATAGTAAAGATTATATTTCAAAAATTTTGACACAAATCTAAAGAAGACTGCTAGCAGTATTTTAATGCACTAGATCCTAATTTAGTTCTGTTCTGCATAGGGTATATATAAGCTAGCTCATTTGAAAAACTTGTTATGTTTAATTAAAAAGCTTATCCTGGCTCTAGGTATTATTTAAATACTAAAGATACCAGATCAAACTTATTAACAATCAGCTTTAATGAAAATAAAATGCAAATCCTAAGGATGAAATCTGTCGTGGCTGAGTTTAAATATTTCTGATATTTATAAGATGAAATCCATTAAACACTTCAAAATGTCAATACTGTTATAATTTATTCCTTATTTAAGTGAGTTTTGCTTCATTCTAGAAGACAAGTGTGAACAGAGGAGCACAAATATATAATGAATAAGAACACACAGCGTAACAAGAAAAAAACATTGATCTGCATGACCAGCAGATGTAGACAAAGTCCAACCTAACTACTGCCCAGTTAGAAAGTGGATGAAGAGTTAAGTAACATTATCTATGTTATTAGAACATCATGAAGTTCAACAAGGTCAAGTGCAAGGTCCTACATCTTGGTCAGGGCAATCCCAAGCACAAGTACAGGCTGGGCGGAGAGTGGATCATGACTAGCCCTGATGAGAAGGGCTTTGGAAGTGTTTGTGGACCAAAAGCTTAACACAACCCAGCAATGTGTGATTGAAGGTAACCCCTAAGGTCAACTGCATCCTGAGCTGCATCTATAGAAATGTGATCAGGAGGAGAGTGAGGTGATTCTGCTCCTCTACTCTGCTCTTGTGAGACCCCAGCTGAAGTACTGTGTCCAGCTCTGGGGCCCTCAGCACAAAAAAGACCTGTTGGAAAGAGTTCAGAGAAGAGCCAGTAAATTGATCAGAGAGCTGGAGCACCTCTCCTATAGAGGCAGGCTGAGAGAGATAGGGCTGTTCAAACTGGGGAAGAGAAGGCTTTGGGGAGACCTTACAGCACCTTCCAGTACTTAAGGGGGCCCACAAGAAGGCTGGAGAGGGACTTTTAGAAGGGTATGTAGTGGTAGGACAAGGGGGAATGACCTAAAGATGTTGGAAGTTGGGTGAGGATTAGATATTAAGAAGAAATTCTTTACTGTGAGGGTGGTGAGACACTGGAGCAGGTTGCCCAGAGAAGCTGTGGACTCCTCATCCCTGAAGGTGTTCAAGGCCAGGCTGAATGGGGCTCTGAGGGGAGGGGGAAGGTTCCCTGCCATTGGCAGGGGATTGGGAACTCGATGGTCTTTAAGGTCCCTTCCAGTCCAAATATTTCACAATTGCTTGATCTTTACTGAATTACTACATTGGTAATCCTTGATGTCTCTACTCAGCACTTGATGAGACAAGTGCACAGGTGGATTGATGAGTCCAGGTCCAAGCTGGTACAAGAGAAACAGGAACATACTGGAATGAGTACAGCAAAAGACTGCGGAGATTACTAAAATGTTATAGTACCCACCACATGAGGACAGACTTGAGAGAGCTGTGACCAGTTAGCTTGGAGAAGGCTCAGTGAGATGTGCTGAATGAATACAAATACCTGAAAGGAAAAGGGAAGCAAAGAGGATGGATCCAGAACCTTCTCAGTGGTACCTAATGAATGAAGAGCTAACAGGTAAAAACTGAAATGCAGAGAAATCAATTTAAAGATCTAAACCCCACCTGTTTATTTTTGGAATATTGAAAGACTGGAGCAGGTTGCCCGAAGAAGTTATGAAGTCTCCATCCCTAGGGACAGTCAGAAGTTGATAGAACATGGCCCTGGGCAATGTGCTCTAGCTGACCATGCTTTGATCAGGGATTTGAATGAGGGTCAGTTTTTGATCTCAATGATTCTTTAATTCTGTAATGTAAGTAAAATCTCTTTCCAATTCTCTAAACTCACCTCTGTAACAAAATTCCAGTTTTATTTCTATTCTGGCTGTAAACAAAATTGGCAACTAGTGAGACTAGGTTTGGCATCTAGTCTCCTGATTTCCCTGTGATATAATGCAATATTCTCATGTTAAGCTACAAGTAACAGATAAAAAAGATAAAATCTTTTTTTACAATTATGAAGACTAAAAACTGTTCAAATATCTAAGCTTCTACTGCTTCTTCAGCAAAACTCTAATAGCAACAGGATTACTCCAGGCAAGAGCAATGACAGTGTGTTTCTGTGGTGGCTTTTTCTAACTGAACTCTTTTCTTTGTTATTAGACTGTAGCAATAATATAAATGTAGATCTTACCCTAGGTTTTTTGCTGGTTTTGAAATTATGAAATATCACAATATTTCAATAGACCTTTTGAGGGCCAGAAGGATCATTTTCAACCTAACTTGAGGATCTTAAGACATGGAAGTGACAGGGCTGAATGTTCCACATGATATTTGAAATAGCTCAATTATTTTTCTATCCAGAAAAATTAAGTTTAAATATTAATAAAGAAAATCAATTTGTAATGAATTTCAAGACTGACTTTTGATATATTTTTGCCAAGATGCTTAATCTAAAATAAGTGTAGCATTCTTTACAATACCAATCTACATAACCAAATAAAAAATTTAACAAAATAAAAATGTTTTTTAGCAAATATCTATTTTCCATACTATAAATTAATCTTTTACTTCTGATGACAGATTATTGTATGCATTTTTAAACCAGAGAAAGAAGAAAAAAACTTATTTCAAATTTAATACTTTTTATTTTTTGAAACTTTACTTTCTAACTTTAAAAGAAAACTTTTAACCATTTATGTTACATTGCATGGTTTTTATAAATTAAAAATTATCTCAGTACATAATTTATTTATCCAATATCCTGAGTTAAAAAACTCTAACAGGAATGTATACTGTTTCACAGTTTCTTCTGGCACTTTATGAGTACCCTGCCCCACAGGCTCACATAAAAATATATATACATTCTTTACAAGCATCTATACGTAATCACTGGCATGCATATGTATGTGTGCATATATATTTGTTTCACACTAACATACTTTCTTAGCAAGAAAAGTTGCTAATCTTTGGAAGTTACCATGCATTAATGGCCATCATAACTGGACCCTCAGAGGTCAGAAAACAGCAAAATAAAAATTTACTGTGCAGATCAATTTCAACATATGGTGACAAAGTAACACAATTTTCTTCCTAAGATACACACAAGCAGTATCATTTCATGTATTTTGGACTTATGTAAGGTTGCACCCACACTGTCTTTTTTTAAACTCTATTTGACAATTGTATCATTTTCTTAAATAACTGAATTATTTTTGATGCCCTGAGAATAACAGATAAGACTTGACACCTTCCACTTCCCCAAACATTATGGATGATGTCTTTTGGTCATCATTCCCAGAGACGTATCTCCCACCAGCACATCCTGAAACCTCTTTTACCAAAATGTGTTTCCATGAAAATTGACATACTCTAGGTTTCCACAGTCCCTCCTCCCTATCTTCCATGAAACGTTCACTTTGAGATATGTTGAAATTCTTTGGAGATGAGTCAAAGACGAATTGCAGCACTAAAAATAATCCCTAATAAAAAGGATAAGCCCCAATGGAAATTTACTATTACAGAATTCAATTTTTCTCATGTATTTCACTTCAGCAGACGTATACATAGAAACAAAAATCCCAATGTTAATTTCTACCATTCTTTACTATCATTATAGAACAAAATTAAAAGATCAGATAAAGGTATGAGGGTATGAAAAATGTAATATTTTATGAATATAACCCTAATCCTGGATCCAATCATTTTCCAGTCATTACTGTAAGCATAGATGATGCTTGAGCTAAAGCGTTACTGTTTGGAGTCTCATTTGAAAAACTTCATGCCACTGCCTTGATGGGCTATGATTCACTTTACTGGCAGCAGAGTGAAAATTAATTCCAATTATTCACTGTAGAATTTTTCTCTGTAACTGAAAACTAATTTTATAAACCCAAGTGCATTAGCCAGTGATGTCCATATCCTAACAGTAAAAGAGCAATACATAGGCACATTTTAGCTAAACAAACAAGAAAGCAATATTCACTTACTCTTAGCAAGACATTTCAAATAAACTACCCCTTGAGTACAGACTTCCAGAAAAAAATCCACAGTTCTCAGAGCACTTAAATGACCCTACTGTCAAAGTCTCCTGTCATTTTTGATGTCAAATCACTGAGAATGTAGATAAACTTTTTCATTATGTTTCTTTGGGAAACATAGGACATGATTAGCGCAAATAATCATGAATTAACATTTACAACCATTTAGAAAAATTGTATACTTTATTATTCTCTATGCCTTACTATAATATTAGAAATGTTGCTGAGTCTTGCTTTATTAAATGCAGACTGTCTGGAAGTTCCTTGTTCTTTGGAAACAAATTGTTCACTTAAAACTTCTCTAATATTGGAAATTGCAACTTCCTCTCTCCTGTACTTGAAATCAGTAAGAGTTTAATAGGGAATTCATGCACATATATGTTCCTCACTGAAATAATACATATGTTTTGCAAACTTGGTCTAAACTTCTGGCTTAGGATTTCTTCAACATATTAGATTACTGACTTTTTTTTTCCATTTCCCTGGCATTTTTTTGTGGATTTATGCATCTCTACCTGAAGTTTACTTTCTGCATAACTTTTGCTGAGTTAGCATCTGTTTGCACATTTTTCCATCGAATATAATACATAGCCCTTATTAGAGAGTGACAAAGCAGCCATGAGAACTGCCTTCTTGTGAGCATAGAGATGAATGTTTAGCTGTTGGTTTGAAATGAAATTGTATTGTCATGTAGAAGACCATTTCTTTGATCTTTTACTTTCAAACAGACAAACAAAAAAGGAACAGAAGGTGCATAGTATGGCATATTTGAGTGAATTACATTGATCAATTCAGACATGAAAAGTATTTGAAGAGAAGTTCTGTGAGTCTGTAAATATATGTAGAGTTTGCTTTAAGTGAAAAACAGGATCTCAAGCAACAGAAGAGACATGGTTATTTGTCAGGGACATGCTGATGCTTATTCAGCTTGGGACAAATTACTTTGGAAATAAAAGGTCAGAGCATTTGAAGTTGTGGATTAATGAATTAACAATTAGACTCAAAAGCACAAAAAGGACAAGTGATATTTTCTGGCATATTACAAATTATCATAAGAAATTATCCTATGACCCCAGGACATGTTTCACACAGAAATGAAATGCTATTTTAATGAGGAAAGAAAACATGCAAACAATAAAAACTGAAAGCCAATATGAATATTTAAAACAGTAAAAACACACATGAAAGGTGTGTTCCAGACCCTTAACAGTTAAAGAATCATGGATGCTATATCGTGACACAGAGTAACTGGAAGGAGTTGGAATACTATTTTTAAATATTAAATAATGCAAATTAGTAGCTTTATTTAAAGAGATGGTTGTGCTGGGCTTCCAACATAGCTTAATAAATGTAACTAATAATGATTACTGGAAATTCAGAGAAGAGAGTTCAGCATAGAATAGTAATGCATAATCTGCAAGGTAAATAAAAGAATACGAAGAATAAAAATGCACTCAAAAGAGATGGCTTTCAAACAGCTAAACAGAAAAATGGAGAAAGAGATAAACTATAAACAAAACATTAAAAGCTGGAAATACAGAAAGATAAGAAAACTGAAATGCAACAGTAGCATTTATTTTATTATACACTATTTTATTTTATTTTATTTTATTTTACAGAGAGTACAGGAAAAAGTGAATTGTGTCTTTTTTTTTTTTTTTAAGAGGGTAAGTAAAAATAAAATAAAACTCCAAGATACTAGAAAAACAACATTAACACAGGGTTAGTGGAAATCAGTAGTCATTCAGCTTACCATCTATCTGTATCCACCAGAGTTGCTGGTTCAAGCAACAACAATATCTGAACTGCAGACTTGCCAAAACACTATGTTGTTTATGGTATATTACCCCTCAAAACATCAGTTTCCCAAAGTATCACAGATAAAATTTATTGTATATAGAAAACCTTCAGCATGAGTGAAATTTTCATCACATGACACCTGAGATACAGTTGCAGATTCTAGTTCCACTAATAAAATGAGGAAGCCATGAAACAGACACAGTCCTTTAAAGAGTGCTGATAGTCCACAGATTTTATTGTTAGCCCATCTAATGATGCTGAAAAGAGAAACACTGGTAGGTTTCTTTCTTTCTTTCTTTCTTTCTCTTTCTTTCTTTCTTTCTTTCTTTCTTTCTTTCTTTCTTTCTTTCTTTCTTTCTTTCTTTCTTTCTTTCTTTCTTTCTTTCTTTCTTTCTTTCTTTCTTTCTTTCTTTCTTTCTTTCTTTCTTTTCTTTCTTTCTTTCTTTCTTTCTTTCTTTCTTTTCTTTCTTTCTTTCTTTCTTTCTTTCTCTTTCTCTCTCTCTCTCTTTCTCTCTTTCTCTCTTTCTCTCTTCTCCTAAAGATTCTCTAATTGCCTGTTACTGTCAAGTCTTCTGAGATTTTAACTAATGAAAGAGCCATGGTTAAACTATCCTGCATTTTATTGAAAATCTCAACTGTCAGATCTTCTGCATGAAAGTTGCAAGAAGAAAGAGGGAAGAGACATTTTGTAGCCTTTTCTTATGCGTCTTTATATGGTAGGTTTCCTATAAGTATGAAGGAAAGAGGTAGAGTCCAAACAATGTGATGAAATGACATTTGAAATAGAAGGAAAAGAAAAGAAAAAGGTGGAAGAAAGTAAAATTCCTTCACTGGTTCAGAAAGAAAGGAACTAAAAATCTACATAGTCAGTTATTAGAAGGGGTTTTTTCACTTATGCACAATAATATAAAGGGTTTGGCTATAGGTGTTCAAGATCATAGTGACCTTAATTTAAAATAAAAGGAAGAAACCAACAGGTTATTGGAGGAAAAATCACTAAAAATATTTAAACCAATTATATAAACATCTATTCTGTTATTAAAAGAATAAAGGTCTACTACTTTTATAATTACATATGTATTTATTTGGAAAAATTTATATTGATTTTGAAAAATTCAAAATATACCGAAGCAAAAAAACATGCTATGTCTAAAGTTAACTCAAATTAAGTACTTCTTTCCAATTCTTTAACTGTGTAAAATACCTCCAAGCTGAAAATCCTACTCTTCTGAGGGACAAAAAGTTCTGATTTAATCCTTAGAGATAATAAAAGAGCAATCATGATCTAAAAATTGGACCTTTTCTGTAATTATTTATGAATCATGAAAGATCTGCAAGCCTTAAAGTTTATTTGTAATGCATAAGCTTTGTGCTGTAGAAGAATCAGTCAAAGAACCCCCCAAAAAAAGCTATTTTTAATCATGTATATATAAAAACAAATTATTTCCCAGTGGATTTTCCATTTATAGCTCTGTCAAAGTATAAAACAGTAATTTTTTTCCTTCTTTGGAACCCAAATGTAAGATTTTTGCTACATAATTTTGAATCTGTAAAGTAGGATGTCTAATTTTCTAAAAATAAAATAATATATTTTCATTCTATCTGTCTGTGCTAGCTATATTGGAACATAATTTATATGCTCAAACTATACATCTCATGCAATATAATACAGTGACATCACAACGTTTAGCACTAAAGAACAACCTGAAATTCTCCAGAACTTATGATTCAGTTCAAAACCAATGCAATCAATCCATCCTTTCATAAATTTCTTGAACCAAAAGCAGAAAGTCAGTATTAAGAACACTTTTTTATGAAGAATTCATCCATAAAGAATGGAGATACCTGGAACTTAGCTCCTCCTCCCTCAAATATGTAACATTCATATCTTGAACTAGTCTGAGAAGAGGGTAAAATACTGAATGAAAAATTG
The DNA here is from genome assembly GCA_013397795.1 of Orthonyx spaldingii. Lineage (NCBI taxonomy): Eukaryota > Metazoa > Chordata > Aves > Passeriformes > Orthonychidae > Orthonyx > Orthonyx spaldingii. Next base: position 441,038 of record VZTJ01005044.1, read on the forward strand.
TGGCAAAGAAATCAGAGAGCTTAACTGGAGAAATTAAATTCAAAATTTATTCATAGAGAAATGTCATCTATATTTGCTCTCCTAGTTAATATTTGTCTTACATTTGCAACTCTAGGGACCAGTGTCTTTTTCCCAACAAGAATTCATTGTCACTTGTCAAAGGGAAGGAATCATTGTACTTGTTTTCACTGTCAGTATTTACCACAAATTCAAAAGAAGCTACATATTGCTTGGAAACCAATATCAGAATGCAGATGTGAACTCTGAGTAAAATAGTCAAAGAAAGAAGAAACATGAGCAAACTGGGAAAGGAGATTGAAAACAAACAAAGCCTGATGTAAATACTTCAGTCTCCATTCATACTATAAAATTTAAATCCTGAGACTGACATGATATGTTGAGCTCAACTCAAATAGTATTACCTTTATTTCACTTAGACTTTGGAGTCCCAGTAATTATGCAAAGTGACTAAGTATTGATTTAAGCAGTTTATTTAAATCTTAGATTTTATTTGGTACTTTTAATCTTTATATAAATGGTGCATTTTTCTTTCTATACATATAATATACCAAAATTATCCATTTTATTTATTCTTGGATTATGTATGTTACACATTACCCTTGCAAATATATAAACTACAGCACAGTAACCTTTCTTTCTGAACTTAACTGACTGACAGATAAAGCATAACAAATGGATAAAAATAATTTCTAAAACATTATTCAATAGATGTAAGTACTATGTCAACTTCAAGAACTGTCTTTATTCTATAGTCTATCTATTTTAATTAGAAACTGTAGTTGAAAGATATAGAATCATTTCACCTTTCAAAAATTAAAGTAATTGAGTTTATTAAATTACTTTCTAGAAAAGAAAACCTTTATGACAATTAAAAAATATTCTGTAACGGAAAAGAAAGACTGGAAAACTAATGGACCATGTGAAGTACTAACCATATGAAAACACTCAATGTGGTAATGGTCTATCTGGAGTTCTTCACTAAATTCTTGTGCCTCACTTTTGAGGTCTGAAGTGTTGTTTGCCAGTAAAATGAGCTAATAACATGCATGTAAATTAAGGGCACATGTGTATAAATAAATTGCATGCATTCAAATAGATTACAAAGTAAGAATAGATAAAACCAGAGAAAATTTTAAAGAAAAAATTTTAACAATTGAGACATTGAGACAGACTAGTAAAAGTTATGGTCCAGGTTAGGAATTTGGACTGCATCTTCCATATGAACTAACACAGTCCCTAGACTTTTTTGACTCCTAAGTAAAAATCATTTTAAAGGGCAAAATAAATTTTAATCTATGTTTAGTTGTATATTATTTATGGTAAAAACAAAAATGCATGTTTCATCCTGTATTGTCAAGAGGAAAGGATGGGGAAAGCTACTATTCCACACACTTTATTGCTGCAACTTGTTCAAATGCATTTATTTCAAGATTATCTTAGTGTAAAGCTTAGGAGGCAATACTAGTGTTTTCTTAAGAATGTTTTAAGGTTGACTAATAAAAGGCTTATAAAAATGTGATTTATTTTTGCTTCTGAATAAATACTTCCACAATATCTACCTCAATCATGGAAAATTAGTTCCAGATAATGATATTACCTAGCAAACATCAAATCTAATAGTTGAACAGGTCTACGCACTTATTCATGTGTAAAAATGCACATATTTAGAGATGGACAGGGAGTCTAGCTAAATATGTTTGCTTTCTATGTATGTGTATTAGGTATAATACATACACACATTTAAAGATAATATAATACTCCCACACGTTCTTCTTAAAAGTCTGAAGCCAGGCATAATCAACATCTGTTCAATGCCAATACCAGATTATCATTTACTAGAAGAGCATGAAGAACAACCCTTCTAGTAAATATGAATGTTTTGATTAGCACATGTTCTGCCCATCTGCTGAAATCTTAAAGCAAATTGAAACAAGATAAGTAAATATTTTTTCAAGTTATTCATGCAGTTTTTGCTATCATTAAGAGGTTCCACTTGAATTAACTGTAATCTCCTCTTCTATCTATTTTAAATGACAGTGATGGGCAGAATATGTTTCATCTTAATCTTTGACCACATAGAGAAAATGCTATCAAACAATTCACCCAAAAAAAAGCAGAAAGGAACAATGACATAATTTTTAAATTTATGAAAATGTTTTTAAGAGACTGAATTCAACTGGCATGACCAACTGAGAAAGCACATTTTCAAGAACCTGAAGTAATGCTTTCCTTAATCATTTACAGTCAGTTGTAATGGTATCTGGTGTGACATTACTTTGTTCTATCAGTATATGTTGATATTTTTGTCTTACTGCTTGCACTTTATTCTTAAAATTTCAAGAAAGATGAATATCAAATAATGTGTGTGTTTACACAACACACAGAAATTTCCCTGAGACAAAATCTCAGATTCACTAGCAGAAGAGGAGAGCTGACTTGTATTGCTGTAGTGAAGATATACATTTTGTTATAAAACCCCACACATTTGTTCTCAGAAACAAATTCTGAGTACTATTTTGACTTAGATATATTCTACGGAAGAGCTAAACCAAAACCAAAACAAACACTGCCTATGAGCAAAAGAGAGATGTTTTATTTTACAAACAAATGCCACACTAAAGAAATAATGGATATCAATCTTCTTGCATTACTTTTTAAAACATCTACATTTTGAAAGCAGTAGTATTCAAATGACATTATCATAAAAGTTTTGCAATTTTTATAGATAGATTTGAAATCTAAATGCATAATTGGAAGCTTGCAAAAGTTAACTTACGTGATCAATTAGTTCACGAACCATTCCATTCCACTGTCCGCTGGCATCTTCTTGGGCTCCATATTTTCCATCTTCCACCAGTCTAATCTCATAGGAAAATCCAAGGATAGTAGACAGCTCCCTGAGGAGGTCAATGCAATAACCTTCGAAACGATCATTTCCATACAAGGGTTTGTCAGACTTCTTGAACATAACATATGGCTCTTCCTGTAAGAATTAAAAAGACAGAAAGGATAATGAGTGCCCCACACCTTTCTTCCCATTTTAGCGCTAAGTAGTAGACAGTCATGTGCATACATACGCATACAGTCATGACACAGCTCCCTGTACAAAGAAATAATACAAAAAGTAGAATCCTTTTAGCTTTGGTTATATGTGTCTAAAGCCTTCATATATTTTCAAAGATTCTCTTTTTCATTTTTTTAGGAAAAAATTACACTCTAAGCACTGCAGACATGTCTTTGAGGAATGCATATAGACACTAAATTTAAATGTGCTCCTTAACTAATTGCATTATACAGTAATATCAAATGTATGGATGGACAATGTAAGCCTTTTAAAATACAGAAAAAATGTGCCTTGGCAACTGAAAAAAATTAATTAAAACCCCAAATATCAATCAAATATTTTAAGTATTAGATTTTACACTTTTATTTATACAAGTATTTAAATTGTTTTCTCAATGTTTTGTTAGGTTAAGTGTAAAAAGCCCACAGGAGGAGGAAAAAGCCAATGAAAGCACCTACTTCTCTATTGCCTCAATTTATAGGCTGCCATTTTACAAGACAGCAGCACAACCTGAAGAAACTTTACTCAAAAAAGTAAATTCTATTATAGACATTTCATGGAAACTGAATTAAATTTCATTAAGCATTTATCTTCTTATGTTCAAATCAAATCACAATGTAATTTTTTTTGCATTAAGTGGTGTACAAACAGACAGCAAACAAATTAAAGTGATTGGTAGAATAATGGCAATTATAGGAAGAAAATTAACATTTAGCAAAACATAGTATTTTTATATCTGTTTCTCAATACAGAATAGCCTTTCTCAAAGAGAAAGCTAAAGGGAAAAAGTACAAAAAGCAAATGGTAGTTTTCCACTACAATATGGAACCGATATTCAAGCTGTGTTTGTTAGGTTAAATATGCAACTCGGTCTTTGCTCATCTTTGGGGGAGATTCTTTTCATTTTTTATAATTAAAAAAAAAAAAA
>VZTJ01005044.1:445080-527659 GCA_013397795.1 Orthonyx spaldingii
AAAAAAAAGAACCAAATAAAGTAAAACAAATTGCTGTAGACCCAATCACTGCGCCAAATGCAGGACTCAGTGAATAATCAGATAAACTCTCCAGGGCAATTTAAGAAAATTTTTACAGTCCTACATCTCCACATCAGCACTCAGTGGGGTTAAAGGCATCCCATTCCACAGGCATCTGACAGCTTTAATAAGTCAACACTCCTGATGTAATCTTCTGCCTTGAGGTTTCCCATGATCTAAACTTGATATCCACATAAAAATGGAACTTTAGTATATAAGATTTTACTCAAAGAAACGAAAAGGAGAATGCAGGGGAAAACTGTGTTCTTAAAAGCACTGTTATATACTCCTATTAAAATTAATAAGATTACCATATTTCCATAAGTACATCACTGATCTTCACACAATTAACAAGGAACAACATGAAATAAATTGTCCAGCCAAACTACTAGGATGTTTTGACAGAAATTTCTCAAACAACAGATAAGCAAACGACTCTAGAAGATCTCTTCTAGACACAGTACTGATGAGAACAAAGACCTAGCATAAAACATGAACACTGAAAGCAATTTAAATGACAAGGATCATTGAATAATTCCTGAGAAGCAGAGATGGTATCAGAGCAAAAACTATGTGTGAAAATAGTAGTTAATAAACTTGGGAAATTGATGTAAAATATCTCAAAGAAAACTGTAAGGAAAACAGTTTTTTCAGGTGACATGAGAATTCCTTAAAGAAAGCACACCACTGGCCAAGTAGAAGCTATGCTAAGACAAAACACAGCGTGCTTGCTTTGTCTGGCGTAGCAGCAATTTTCTTGACATTAACTAGTAAGCTTTGGATTTGTGCTCAAATCAGTGTTATAACACAGGAATATTTTTGTTATTTTGAGCAGTGCTTGCACAGTGTCAAGGCCTGTTCTGTAGACATGAGGGGATTTCAAGCTAGATTGAAATGCTCATGTGCACAGATCGGAGACATTTCCTCTCAGAATTGTTCAGATATTTAGTCTTACACATCCCCCAGTCTCTGGAATCCTGGCAAGATTCTTGACAACACTTTTTGTCTATCTTCCATTCCAAGCAATCCTCAGTATCTGGGACAGAATTTAAATATGTGCAGTATCAGGGAGGAAGTATAATTGTCAATTCATGCTTTTAATTCTCCTTTACTTAATAAGCACAGAAGGATTTTCTTCATTGAGCAATCCAGTTCATTGATACATTCCTACATATGTTTCTATCAGATCATTACAGTAATCCTCAGATATTTTATCTGTTCTGCTGATGCTCACACTCTTTTTATATTTTATTAAAAAAAAAATCTTGCAACCCTTTCTGTAATTCTTAGCGTCAAATCCATACTCATTTATATTCTTTACTCTGAGCAACTTGGATAAGGGCTACAATAGTATCTCTACTACTATTTAATGATTCTCAGCGTTTGCTGAGAAGACTGATCAATAAGTTATTAATACTCTCTTAATGCTTTTCCAATCCTACTTTAAATAATTTCTTACTGGTATTTGCTGCTTTTCCTTATAGTCTTCAACTGTACAAAACATTTGTTTTTTCTCTTCAGACTTTTTATTTGCTGTGTAAAACAATTTCTTACTTAACTTGAGCAGGGTTGGTGTTGGTAGGTTCATCTGTAATAGCTCTTAGTAATCCCGAAGTTTTCTCTAGTTTGCTTTTTCTTCTAGTAATACACATTCTATATACTGAACATGACATTCATGTATTCTGGATAAGTACATGCAAAGGGTACTACATGTTTCATTTGCTCAAGCTTTAAATTTATAGAATGGGCTAATGTAAAACTGGTTACTAAACACACTCTCAGGAAGGTGTCTATGCATTAAATGTACAATCACCATTGCTTCTTCATAGATGATCACTTCCAATAAAATCTTTCACTAGGACAATTATCATTGATTAAGTAGACAGAGTTTTTAAACTGAGTGATTTTTAAATTGGTAGCTTGTTTATACTTACTTTAACATTGTTCACAATTTACTTTTTTCCTTCAGTTCCTGAAAACATGACCCTTAAAAATTGCTAGATCACATCACAAAACAAGTATTCTTTAAAATCTTCTAAACAGGTCAGTTGAAATTACGTCTTTTAACTGGATACATCTCCCCAGGAAAACAAGGGAACATCTTGCCATTACCACTTTCGTTATTGCTGGAATGATGTGCATAGCTTGAAACAAAAAGTCACTGAATAAACAGTGACTATAGACTCTCTAATGAATCCGCAAAAGAGACAACATTTCCAGGAAAAATTGCTACTCTAAATTAACAACAGGTCATCTTGTTACAAAATTTTAAAATCAAAGTCATCATTTAATGTTTCATAAGACTAAAATATCTTCAGTGAAGAGGAATACAGAAGAGCCCCATCCCAAGCCAGAAAAGCACTAAAAGTGTGAATGCGGATAAACTAGTAAATGCAAAAAAAATAGTTTTTCTCAGAAAATTTACTACAAAGTAAAATTTGCTAAAATTAGTGCAAATAAAGGTAGAGTCACAAGGAACAGTAGGATCACAGGTAGATTAAAAACTGTATCTGCAAAAAAAGATAAATCTTTGAAAAGTAATTAATATTGTATACTGTCTTTGCAGACTGGTTTTAGTTTTTAAAATGTACAGCTAACACTTGAATAAAAGAACAGTTATTCTAAAAAAACAATTTGCTAAACTTTTTCTTTTCAGATTTGGACAATAAATACTTACTGAAATTATTCCTGTAAGTTATATTATATTTCAACTACGAAGTTATTACTAGAAATAGCAAGTTTTAAGTTTCAACTTCTTTTATTTTTTACGAATATTAATCAAACATATGGATTTTGCCTTAATGATTTCAGCATGGACTAACATATTTTTTAAAGAATCTACAATTTATTACTATCAGTATTGAAAAAAAGCAAAACACGGGGAAAAAAATCAATGAAAAGAAATTGGAAGCCCCAATGATAAAAAGTGGAAAACCATCCTGAAAATTTGCCACTGTTATTAAGATTTTTAATTACTAGCTTCTGTTCACCAGAAGGTAGGATACTGGAGTGTTAAAAGACTGCCATATCTTTTTAACATTTATATCATATATAAGGAATACAAAATAGGCTTCCACAGTAGGCAGTCAAAATTCTAGTGTGAGAGGTGAAACAATCCACTAGTTATTATCAATCAAAACAATTGACAGGTGACCCATCTTTATAAAGATAACAGGTAAAATTATTTTTTTTAATTTCAATATTCTTTTAATATATATTAATTTCAAATTTGTCCATTGAAATCTCATGTTTAGGTATCCAAAAGAAAAGGGAGAGAAATTATGCACTACCTATTTGAAAAAGGAGCATTTATAAATAAAATACACTGTGGGAATATTATACTTTGAACAAAATAAAAATGTTTTAAAATTTATTACAATTATTCTTTCTAATTCCTTCTAATTCTATTCTTGTTTCAAAGCAATTTTTTCAGGAAAGTACAATAAAAAACATAATTTCACTTTTCAAATGTGAAGTAACAAAAAAACTACTAAATTTAAAAACATCACACACCTTTCACAACTTTCACACATTTCTTGGAAAAATTAAACTTGACAACTGTGAGCTTTTCTGAGCTTTGATGTAAGCAGATACAGAAAAGCACATAAAAACTACATAAGAAAGGAAACAAGCATTTATTTCAGAATGGGGCAAATGAACCAGTATGATGATACGTACAGGTTGGTATGCAATTAGCACAAAAAAACTAAGCACCAAGCACATAACTTTATGAAAATGGAAATTGAATTCCAAAGTTAAAAATCTCTCAAATTGAAAGTAGAATATATAAAAGATCAAAAATATTTAGATACTTATATCTAAAGTCTAATGAAAAAAAATGTATCAGAGTTCTGATAAGAGACAATTTAGAAGAATCAAATAATAAATAATCCTTATTACTGAAGTTGAAAATTTGTTTTCTGTAGGGTTTTTGTTTGGTTTGTTTTTTTCTAAATGTAGAATATTCAGAAAGTAGACTTTTATATGGAAAAGAAATTCTGAAGTTTCAATGTAGATGGTTTTAAAATAAAACAATAGTATCAAAAAATTGATCTATCCAAAGCTATGGTTATAAAAGATAAAAGCAGCATATTTATTATTATTTTTCAAATTTTTCCCACTTCCCCTGAAAAAACCTATCTCTCCAGTGGACATGTTCAGTTGGCGTTTGGGGCTGCTATAGGATCAGAACCTGGAAACCACACATTTCTTCACAAAAATTGCATGTAAGTGGATTTCTGAGAAGGGATGAAGTCCTGAGAACAAATAGAGCACTGAATTGTTGAGAAACCAAGGAATAATTTTTCAGCTAGCTACCTGTAAAATGCAGTATGAAGAATTGAAGACAAAGAGAAGCACATAGTTCTGTCCTTACTTGCAGTAGATTAATTTATGAATCACAGTTTCTTTTTTATTATTTTCCCCATCAATATATTTTCTTGTTCTAAGGACTCGGCCACCACTGAAAATGCAGGGTATACTTACAACTGTGAAGATCTTAATGACTGCAAAATATAGGAGGAAGATTATATTGTTCTGAATTTCAGAAACAGAATTTAAACTAAAAGTAAGATTGGGATATTTAAATGAAAAGTGAGCATTAAAGCAAACTACAGAGAAAAATTATTAAGGCTCCACAGCTGGCAGTATACTACAGACTATTGTAGGGAATTCTTAAAGTGAAAAACCAGCATAGAAAAACCATATGAACAGCTTAAATGATAGAATTGCCTTTTCTTTTTTTAAGCAAGATTCTGCAGATTCAAAAAAGCAGAGAAAAGGAAGCTGATGATGAAGAAGGTATGTTTCTACAAGCTTTAGCATTTTATATTGTTGCCTCGCATTGCTACAAAATGAATATTCAGTAATACGCTTTCTGTCCAACAGAAATGTATTTTATAAGCACAAAAAAAGATAGAACTACCAAATTAAGCTAGTACATGTGTTTTTGCACCAAAAATGGTTTCGATCCTTTTTACCATTCCAAGTACAACTCTTACAATTTGTACCACTTCTTCCGAGTGCCATTCTTCATAGCTGAAAACAGTAATTGCAATTACCAAAACTTTTACTAAATACTAACTGAAGTAAAGAAGGCAGCTACAAGTGAGCAACTTATAACACCAATTTAAAGTCCTCATATTTCTTTTATTTGTTACATTATTTAGATACCTGCAAAGAGGATGGATACTTATAAGAGACCACTAACCAAAACTTAACTCTTCAGAGAAAGGGTATCCTTGATTACAAAAAGCAACTTTTCTCTTAAATCTCTTTTGTGAGGTTTACCAGATTAAAGTTGGTGCTCATTGGCAGCACTAATATTTACATTTGTGCAATTTACCATTTCTTGAGCTAATTATTTCAAACAAAATCACACCAGCATCACTATATAAAAACAATATGATATTTAGGCTATATTAACTCAAACCTCATCAACAGACAGATGTTAAAACACAAATAAACTTGAAACACCCCAAGTTATTGAGTGTTTCTTATGTAATCTTGCAGGGATTGATCCTTGTCCCAGTATTGTTATCACTGATCTGGAATCAAGCATACAATGATGGCTATTGAACAGTGCAGATACAAAGGCTGGCTCATTACTGAGTGATGAAGGGAACAGGTCACTCGCAGAGATAGGACTAAATTCTGTAAAGCAGTAATTCTAGCAGCAACTAGATTCAGGTGAATCATAGCTATATATCAGTGAAATACATCAAGAAAAATCCTAGATAGGGTATCCGGGTACAAAACAACAGCAGTATGGAGAGTGTGGGAGGTCAACTGGAATTATTAAGAAAATTTACTTGATAATGCAGTTGTTCTTACATATAGGAAACTTGTGAAAGTCAGTGGGAAGAAAATTGACAGATTAATACTCTAGAAGATATGTTTTTACTATAAGAGACTATAAGACATTCATTTACATTTCATTAAAAAAAGAAACAAGGGATTATAAATTTATAAACTGTAATTATAACTATAGTGTACCATTACTATAATTAATGGTACAGGAGAAAGTTGTGGTAAAACTGTGTTGGTCTTAGCATAACAAAAACTTATATCTGAAAGTGAGTCAGACATGTTCCAATTTATATATCTCGTATGTATTTTTCAATTAGTGGAATAACTGAAACTAAGGATTTCAGAAGATTTTGTATCATTTGTAAACAGACATTATAAGAAATGAAAAAGTTACCCAGTGGATGAAATTATATGGCTTATGTTACATAAAAGGTTAAAGGTACACTGGCATTTGGGTCTATGTAAGTGTAAAAATTCATTTTAGCTCGAAATGTCAAAATATATGTTGGTAGGTAAAAGCATCTTAATACAGTATACAACTGCTGGGAAGTGGATTCTTTTTTGATATCTGCAAATTCACAATAATGGTGGCAGCAGACAAACATAGAAGACAAACTTCTGGAAAGTTTTTCATTTGTATTGAAATTAAAATTACTATTTCAAAATTACTGTGAGGAAATAAATGAACATTTATTTTTACATAAATAATGTATTTAATTATACGTAAAAAATACCACATTCACTGCTGTGAATTTGACAACAGTGAAAATTAGAAGTTACTCAATAACTGAGTAATAGCTAAGTTAAATAAATGTTAAATACTTTGTACTTTCCTTTGAGATGTTAGAATAGCAAACAAAAGCAATGAATTTTTCCTGGCTAAAATCATCAGACTAACAGACAAAATAATTTATAAACCAATATCTTTCATCCTCTCATATGGTGCTGAAGTAGCTTTGTAAACAAGAAAACATTTTAGTCAATAATAAGAAAAGCTAAGTTATTAATCAATTAAATAACTCTAAAATTGGGATAACTTGCTTACAATTAAGAGTAAACATCCATGAGTAGCTTAACAACTGAAGTTCATTTATGACACAGTAAATTATAAGTAATGGTAACGCACACTGCAGAATGTTCATTAGTATTGCAGTTAGTGTATCCCATTCTATCAGTTTTTCTGCAAAACTGTGTTTCTGGAAAAGCAAATATAATTGCTTACCAAGATAGTAGTAACAATTAGAGAACGATTGGACAGGGAATCTGTGATGTTTGCTGGTTTTCCTTTCTGATTCTCTGTCATGTTAAGGCCGCTCAATGGATCCCAAGTTCCAACCTATAAAACAGTAAATTACTGTGTAAATTGCGCATTAGTTACATTTCAGCATCTAGAAAAGAATACTATAAGGAAAAATGGATTACTAGAGGGAAAAATGCATTTCTAATTGTTATTATTAAATTTTGTTACATTTTTCTCTGTCATTACATTTCAAGTCTGCTTATTTAAAATATGATTACCAATATCTCAAATTACGTTTTATGAAGTGTGACATTAAGTGTAAAACTGACATAAAGAATATCTAAAGCTACGCTTAATACTTAATTTTCCATTTCTCAAGATAAACCACATCTGAAGATAACTTAACAGGCAGAAATTTATTTGCAGAGCAGACAGCCTTGTCTCTACAAAAGGATTTACCCTTTTCTATGATCAGAGAGAATAGCAGGACAAAATATGTTTTTGGGAAAAAGTAATGACAAAGATAGAAACACGTTAAGTGCAATAACTTAATTCATTTACAGATAAATCTTCAACACATGAGTATTTTGACATTTTATACTTTGAAATAAAGTCTATACAATTTTTATCTAAGTAAGAACATCCAAGGTTATCCTTTAAGGTTCAGGTCAAGGACAGACTTACATACTAAGCAGCAAGTAATGAGGCTTGTCTGTAATTTATCTGCATTTTCATCACTATACAATTAAAATGGTCATGCAGTAAATATAACTATCCATTTTAGAAATAAAAATGTTTGTATTTCTCCATTGCCTAAAACATCCCCCACAAATATGTCTTATTTAGTTTTTGGGCAGGATTTTAAACATCATTTCAAATACTAAACAATATCTATAATACACGGTAAAGACATTTTAAAACTAAACCTAGACAAAAACTAAATTTTCTGTAAGGATTCATTGTGAATATATATGTAGGTATATAAACACACACAGTTTTTTAAATAATCTTTTCAACTGACTCCTGAGAGACTGTTTGTATACTTTTAAGTGATTTGTTGCCATAGGGCTGTAAAGTAAGTTTAGGATGCAATGTGGTGTGGATAAAAATAGTTCCATTTCTTAAACTGAGACTACAGCAGAGCATGAATCAGTGGATGCTGTAATAGAGAAGAGACAAATTTGATCTCTTTTTCTACAATTTTCTGTTGCACAGGAATCAATATTTTATCTTTCTTCCTTGCTTAACACTCAGTTCCAAGAAGTCACTTTTGACCTTGGCCATTCAGTACCTTGAAAACTGATCAAAGAATCATGAAGGGAAGAAAGAATATGCATGTCTCAGAAATACAGTTGGAAAATAACATCTAACACATCAATCCTTGCTACCAAAAAACCTCTCCCTCATTTGCTGTTTTAATATCATTTGATTTGGTGAATTGAAAGGCTTTCAGAAAACACAAAATGTTCAGCCTTGCAGCTTGGCCACAGACAAGAAATTTTAAAAGGGTTGCTAACATTTGATTGCAGTGTTCTCTTAATTATGACAATCACAGTGTTTGCTTTACTTCAAAGACCAAACTAGAGTAGAATAACAAGCAGTGACAAAGTTTGAGCCTGTTGCTGCATAATTGAAGCTGAACTAATCTCCTCTATGAGACATAACTTCAGGTACAGACGTAGCACAAAAATTTCTAAGAAAACACCAGGAACTCATATGATCAATTTCAAATCCTAAATTCATTAAATAATATGCTCTTTTCTTGTTCATAATTCAACGTTATATTGGCAAAAGCTAAGACATTGTTAACTAAAATGCTTTCTCTCCTACTTTTTAACAAAATCATAGCCACAAGCAAAAGACTATCAATTGTTAGAATTTGGATTTTATCTAACTACAGACTTAACCTACTGCAGACCTATAAGAACTCTCAACAGCATTACTTTAAAAAGAAACTTCTTTCTTGGTAAATTGATGCATTATTTTTATAAATTAGGTTAATTGTACTTTTGTTGCTGCTTTTGTTAACCAAAAATCTAAGAAATGGACCAAAAGTCAGAGATTTAAAATTATAAATACTTTGGATTACCTTTATTGATGAGTTCAAACTCAAGAATTTGCACCACAGGTTCTTATATATTACTGATATGTATAGCTTCCAAAACACACAAACTTGTTTTCAAAGCTGCTTCTTATAGAAAAATTGTGTATAAATAGTGTAGCAAGTTAATTATTTTCTATTTGTTTCAGCACCATGTTTTAATTTTTTAAGTAGCCTTTTGAACTGAATGGAATTGCCAATGTGTTTTTACTAGTAAAGTTTAAATGCCAAAAATGTAGAAAAACCACATCAAGGTAGTCTCTAATGGTAATTCAAACAAGCTACAATTTAATTGATTGCATTACATTTATTTAAACAAGATTACAAATTTTCCTAAAAAGTGAAACAGGTATTCTTACATATACTTTAGAGAGCATGTTCACACAGTAAATATAGTCCCAGGAAGTGACTATAATGTGAAGCCCTCAAACACCTATTCTTTCCAATTTCCCTAAATGGCTAAACTATTCTGAAGCAACCATGCCAATCTGAACATTTTAACACTTGTTTTCCAAAGCACAGGATCCAAACCAAGTGTTCCCATGAACATGTACTCCACAGGGAGACAAAAAAAAATGACAGAAAGAACTAGCTTAGGCAAGAATCAGCTTATTTAAGTTGAAACAATTCCAAGATTCAATTCATCTTTGAATATCATAGAGTAATTGTAACATGGTAATTGCAGTGGTCCTCAAGGATATGGAATACAATTTCCCAACTTCATGTGAATGATTAAAAATTTGCATCAAAGCGTCCATGAATTTAACTATCAGGTAACTATCAGGTTATTGCAGTCCCTCAAAACCAGACAGCCCCACCCAGCTGGACACCCAGAATCACTTTGCAGCTCTGCATGCTAAGGAGGCCTTGACTCTGTGTAAGCACTGCTTAGCAATTGCAGAAACATTCCTGTGTTATCAACATTGTTTGCAGCTCAAATCCAAATTACAGCCCCATACAAGCTTCTTTGAAAGGCTTCAACTCTGTCCTAGCCAAAACTATCACCATATTTCACCATCCCCCCCCCCTCAAAAAGAAGCATTGTACACTCATGAAACTTAAAATTTGCTGAGTTTACATATTCTCTAGAGCACTCTACTCAGATTCAGTCTCATGAGATGCTAGTCACAAAAATACAGTAGCTTTCTACTTCAGCATGTTTAAAAAATGCTTTATCCTCATGAATAGATAAGTATACTTTCAAGTATTATTCTTTTTGATTTTTCCTCAAAGTTCTCCTGAGAAAAATAACATTATTTTTGCTCTGAGTCAATCAAAACTGTGAATATGACTCAGTGAAGTGGCACAAGCATTGCATTAGAAAGGGTCATTGCCTTTCTGCAGTGGTGCCAACTAACTAAGCATTCAAAACAAGAGCCATTTTCAATGCTCAAAGAGTTGTCAAAGATATTTACTGCATACCGTATTTATTTACTTTTGTGGAGTAGTTAGTAGTAGTGGTGATTACATCAAGGAAATAATTATACTCCACTAGAAATAATATTTTTTCTTCATATTTCTGTATTTCCTGCTTGGAAATTGATTAATTTATTTTGCTTTCTTCAGTAATATTAATATTCATGCCTCCTTTGCCAAATATAACATTAACAAAAATACTTCAATACTTCTGGACCCACAGATTTACTATGCCTTTCTTTTTTTTCTCTCTCTCTTACAAAACCTGTTGCTTGTCATAGTTGCGCTTTTTTTTCGCAGATCATTATTAAAGATACAAAATGAAACAAGATCTTACATTGATATGCTGGACAATGAATTACAACTAATTTTGTGTCATTTATGGTCATCCTGTGTGAAGGTTTCTGAGAAAAGCTTCAAGCCAGTTGTAACATGTCTTATTCAGAATATGTGATTCTTCTTCAGTGACAAATTTTCATATCAAAAGTGGTATTAAATTCAGGTATTTGTTATCTACTTGAAGTATAAAATAATTTTCCTCACAATGCAGTCTCAGTGTAAAGACTGATTGACTGCAATTTAAATTATAATTTATTATGCTGGAGTGTCACAGTTTTGGATTTCCACTGTGCTTAATCATGAATAGTTTCAGTCTGTCCAGAAGTGACTGTAATAAAATTGTGTGATACATTAGCAGCACTCCAATCATCTCTTAATTTTGTCATTTTCATCTTACAAGGAGCTAGCATTTTTGGCAGACATGAATTTTTATTTGGAAACACATACTTCTTATTGACTGATGTCTGATTATCACCTCTCATTCAAGAGTTTCAGGAATAAGTATTTTATGCAAGATCTGGGATTGCACGTGGCTTTTTTTTTTTTAAATCAGTGAGCAATTGTTCTCTTGTCACTAACTTCAGCAGTCATTGAACCTATAACACATAATTTAGGTCATTTCCCATCCTACTAAGTAAGTAATTTATCTACGACATATTTTTTACAAAATCTAAGTTAAAAAAATGTCTTCTAGCAATTCTTCACAATAAACCTTTTTTTTCTCTTCCATCAATATTTTTCACATCATGGATTACAGCTAAAATTGTTGAGTTAAACTGTTGACCTTGACAAAAGAAATATTTCCCCCTTATTTAGAAAGAGTTTGGAAGAAATAATAAGAGTTTATAGTATGGAAACATGACATACATATTATGGCACATAGAATTCTTATCTCCCCACCTTTTCTCATCCCACAAGTGGGAGGATGTACAGAAGAAAGGAAAAAAAAAGGCTATTCAGGAACTCTAACAACATAGACAAAGGTGTCTGACACTGGTTTGGGAAGAACATGGAAAATATACAAGATAAGGACAAAGATGTAAAAAGCCTCCTGAAGGAAGAAGAAAATGGAGAGAAAGGGCATGAAAAGACATTAATAGGTACAAGGAAGAGGGATTAGATGGAAAGGGAAACAGGCAGGGAGGGTCTGGAGAAGACTAAGGAATGGGAGACAAAGGATGAAAGGAAAGAAGGAGGGAGGAGTAGAAAGCAGGAGAGAAAGAGTGATGTAGAGAGATGGAGTGCACACGTGGAGGAAGGTAGGGGACTGAGAGAAGAGATTCATCATAGCTTTAACAGAATTCAGTCTTGGAGGAAAAATAAACAACTTTGTGACAGCTCTTTTCAATAAAAGAACTGAAATGTACTCTTTTTACTAGGAAGTGTCCTGCTCCAGAATTTAATCTTCACTCTGGATTCAAGAAGAATAAAGTTGGCATTCTTTCAGAATAATGAAATATTGTTCAAAGAGAAACATTTATTCATTGGCATTGATTTATCCTTCTCAGTAAAATACCCCATATGTTCCATATGTTTAGTAAGTAGTTCGATCGAATGTGCATACACTTGAATTTTCCTTTTTTTAATGTTATATCCTTATACCCCAGAGAAATTGCTCTGGTTTTGCTCATATATAGTAACTGATTCTTCCTGCTCATTCCAAAGATTGTCAACACTTTTTGGTGAAAAAATAATATTATCACTTCCATTTATCACATGACCAAAACAAGCCATGAAGGCAGTAAAAGTATCTTCTTTTTCTGTGAAAATCTTTATGTACAGCCCAAGCACATACTGATTGTTTTTAAATATCCATATATTTTAACAATTATTTCTGTTGTTGTCTCTTACTTAACTTTCAATATAACTGTTTCCCAAGTTCCTTTTCTCTATTATGTGTTTTAGAGTACTAATGTATTTCCTGTTGAATTTTACTGTCTTCCATATTTCTCTGTAGACTCTTTCTGTTTTATCCCTATAATTTCAATGATGTATATATCTCCTAGTATATTGTCAACTGAGGTTTTATTTTCCAGAAATCTCATGTTGCTTTGTGGTTCCCAAATGCCACCTAATGTTCTTAAAGCCATCCTAAATTACAGACTTCCTTTCCTCATTTTCAACAGTTGTAACTTACATGCAGACTCTTCAGCCGCTACTGACTTATTTAGCTATCACCATGACATCAATTCTTCCATTTCTGTTTCGAGTAAGGAAGACACTGTACGTTGCACTGTATGTATTCTACTTGCACACAATACTATTTACTTCTCAAGTCTAATCACTACTATATATTATTTTCCCCCCTTAGGTTTCCAGAGTTCACTTCATAGGAAACTTCATAGGAGAAATCTACCGTCAGTGTATTACTGAACATTTAAAAATATAATTTAGTCCTTGAATCACAGGTTTTCCACAGGACAACAAAAATGTTGTCACCTGTGTAAGTGACAAGCTCACGACAAGCTCATGGTTTCTGAACTTTTGCAAATCTTCCCAGTAAGAGAAAATTAATATTCCAAAGCTAATCTTGTGAGAAAGTTTTGGAGAAATATGTTGTTTATGCTAGTTTCTCCATTTAGTGATTTACAGAAGAAAGGAAATGCAACTCAGCAGTATGGTTCTTTCCCTTAATTTGTGGTTTTATTTGTGCCCACAATTATCACCTTGAGGCAATAGCTGACAGAACTTTTTCTGAAGATGAAGGAAAACATAGTTCTTACAGAACACTGAACACCACATCTAAATGCAAACTACAAGGCAAGTTGCAAAACTTTTGCCTGCTGATCACAACCATGTGAGACACTGTAGCTTCCTGCAATTGCCTCTTCATGGTAAGGTGGCTGGAGGGAAGATGATCTGATTTCAGATCATGACGGTGTCATATAGGCAGGCCAAATATCTGTACATGCTTCCCAAGGTCTTAAGTTGAAATATAGACAATATATAGACAATAAGCTACATGGAAAGAACATTTCCCAATTCTTTGGTCTTCCACTCCACCTCTGTACAAGAAAAATTAATGTCAGAAGGCAGCTAAACCAGTCAGGATACCAATTCTTAACTTTTTAGCATCATTTATAGAGATATTGAGAACAGGTATACTATTTTATGTAGCACATGAAATACTACTGTAAATGTTTTTAGGGGGTGAGTATTGTTTTGTTTCTCATCTCCTTTGAGGCAAATGTCTTACACACCTTTTCAAGACCTTCTTCCTTAAGGCTGATGACATCCAAATCAAAATCTGTCCTTAAGCCATTGGTTTTGTTGAAAGTTATCCTGCCTGTGAGGCCTTCCCAGTGGGCCTATGGAGAAAGAAAAAACAACTTCTATAAATAAATTCTATGCCTCTTCCTTTTTTTTTTTCCTAAAAAGGACAAACTTTACTCTTGCCAAAATGGGATCATTATTTATTCATTTTATGTAAATAACTTACCTTGTGGCTGACTTTTGTTTTTAAATATTTTGTATTTAATTTTTGCTAATTAAATCAAACTTTCCTTCAGTCTTCATAGACTTTTTTTAAACTTTCCATGTCAGGCAATAGACTCTTCTACTGAACAAGATAAAAGGCTGTTTTGTTTTCATTCCTCCATCATTCATGCAGTCATTTCCCCTTCTGCTACCCTACATACCTCCCCCTCCCCAATCTCCAACCTTCAATCTATATCATTAATGCTGGAACTCATTTTTTTCTCAGGAAATTTCATTCAAATAAAGGCTTACTTTTGCAAGCTGCTGATTCCCCTGAAATCACACTGAGACAGCAAAAATTGAAGTCAGTGAGCCAGCCTGCTAGAGCTTATTCCTTACTTTTAATAAAATGCAATAACCACATTTTTTTATAACTTCTTAAAATCTACTCTAGTTCTGAAACTATACAAAGTAGAGGATGAAATGTGGGAATTAAAATTACCATCCTAGAAGAAACCAATATTTTTAAAAAAACTACATTTCATTGCAAATAATTCTCCTCATCATAGTATTTTGCATATCTAGGTTGGGAAACACTGTATTAGGAGTTACAGTATGAGAGACTTGAAGAGTCTACACTCCTTTAGCACCTTAAATCTCCTAGCACCTTAATCTTTAGCACCTTAAATCTCCTAGATTTACTATCACTATCTATCAGTACCTAACAGTATATTGGGGAATCAAGGACACATATAGTAACTCACCATAGAAAATGAAGAAAAAAAATAATTTAAACAAGGAAGTAAAATTCATTCCTGACCCCTTTGAACTTATGCCAGCATTTAATTGCTGAATTTCTCATGATCAGTCTATGATTTAGAGTTTCAAGTGTTTTGGTTTTTATGCCACAAATGTTCCACACAGACCCAATTATCTACAAACATAAGTTTTATTTAGAATGCAGTTATTTCACTCTTTCATATTCTTTTGTTGCAAGCAATACTTTGGAAAAACCCACTTTTAAATAAAAATGCTGTCTTGCTTGTTAAACTCTTTGCACATAAGAAGATGAGAAATTACCATCTACTGAAAAAAAAAAAAAGGCAGAAACCAAACAGAGTGAAAGCGAACGAAAATGGGAACTGGGAGAAAAGAAAGCAGGGGAGCAGGACCCTGTATTAGTGACTTACCTCCTTAATGAGACTCATAAAGCGGGTCCCAAAACGCCATGGCTTGTGGCGGTTGCACTGCAGTGAGCTGACAGTCATCTGTGGGAACTGCTGGACAGCCACCGACACCACATGAACTGCGTCATACATCAGTGCTGCATCCGTCTGAAATGGAAATGACATCAGAACCATGAGCACAGAGCAAACGCATGAGACAGGCCAGCACTGAGAGAAGGAAACAACAAATTAGCACTCCTCATTATGCTAAAGGGAAAATGGTCCAATTGCTGGTACAGTACTGTAAAATGTAGCCTTGTTGCCAAGTCCTACACAAGCTATGTCAGGATCTCCAGTCAGTCTCAGCTTTTCTCTTTTTAACACTGCAGAAAGGGCTCAAATAACTATTTTCAGGATCATGGGAGTACACTAGTATCTGATGACTCATGTTACTTTAAAAAGCAGTGCGTTAGAGAGCTATATAAATCACTGTGTGCATGTCTGATTCAAGCTGGTTATTTTCACGAGTGATGCAAAAGAAAAAAAGAAACAAGTAGACAAAATCTTAGCTATAAAGGAAAGTGTACAGGTTCAGGAAGTAATGTTTTTTGTTTTGAAATTACAGGAAGATTCCATCCCAATGGTACTCAATTGATTCATTAATAACTTTTTAATGTGTATCAGTTCAAATCCCTATAGCAGAACTAATCAGTATCTTCAATAAATCAGAGGTAGATTAGAATTACATCAAAATGCACATTCATTTTAATAGTTTTCATGTCCCATCCTAAATAAATAGGCTTAGGTATAGTGTGTGCTAAGTAATGTTGTATTAGCAAAGGACAGAGACAGCCTCTCAATACACACTGCCATGCTGTACAAGAAAGTGATATCTCTCTCCTGTTCTATTTGATAAACAGAGGCAAGCCTCAGAACCAAAAGCACAAGAGGACCTTAGATTTAGCTGGTGGAAATGAGAGCTACGCCATCTGCTCAGCATACCTTAGAGAAAAAGGACCTATTTCCCCTTCTCATTCACGTAATTAGTGAGCTGTGAAATTAGTTCTTTAATGGATAGGAAACCTGGAGATTATTGCACTTGTCACAATACAATACAATGCAATACAAAATGAGCTTATATAGTGCCTTTCATGTAAAGGCATCCCAAGGCTCTTTACAATAAAACTAAACATAAAAATGCAAAAATATTCTACCATTATAGCCCATAAGCTACTGTTAAAGAGAAAAATATACACTTACATTGAAATGGCTCTCCCAAGGAGAGATTTCAAAATTCAAACAGAAATAAATCCTAATTTTAAAATAGCCAGTATAATAGGTTTCAATGATCTCAGGCTCCAAGCAGCTTATGCAGGGGCTCCAAATCAGTCAGAAAATATTTTTGCTGCCAAATTGTTCATTATCTTCAAGGCATTAAAGTGCTTTTAAGGCAAGCTGATATTTGACAAGGAGGAAACACCAAAAAGTTAGAATGACATGCTGAGTAAGCGTCATGCAAAGTTTAATATTCTAGAAGACTTGGCAGTAGTTGAAGTCTAGACAACAGCTTTTTAAATAAATTACACAATAAGTACAACACATAAATCTGGCTCAGAAATGCAAACTGTTTTTTAAATCAGTTTTACTTCTAAAACTGTAGTCCTTGTACCAATGAAGGAAAATTAAAATTGCTATGAGACTTTAGCAAAAATAGCCCACAAAGAAGCAATCAGAAATTCAACACCAGCACCAACTGATTAATTAGATGCAAATTTGGAAGCAGAATTGTTAAGGTTCGTCAGAAGGAATCAAATGGACATCATGCCAGATGCAGAACAACATGGCTTTCTGTCAAATTCTATAAGCCACTGAGATGGAAATCTGTAGGAGGACAAAAACACCCAAAGATGTCAAAGGCACATGACAAGCTCCAGTAGATATATGTTGTGAGGCGCTGTAAGAGGTTGCTCAGAGATGTTGTGGATGTTCCCATAGCTGGAACTGTTCAAGGCCAGTTTGGATGGAGCTCTGAGCAGCCTGGTCCATGGCAGGTAAGATTGGGACTAGATGATCTTTAAGGTTCACTCCAACCACTTAACACTCTACGATTCTATGATTCTGAAAACATGTTGTCAAAATCTATTTCTTCATCAAAGACAAGGTAAATGAGGAAGAAAATGCAATAGTGTCATATCCATAAATCAGTTGACAAGGCCTGTCTTATGAGATGAATAAATGTGAATCTGCATCTACCAGTTACTAGTGTCATTAATATCAAGTTACAAACACATCATAAATTAAATATATCTAGATTTCCATGCAAAGACAAATATATTGCTAAAATTCTTTTTAAAAGCCTGAACAGTTCTTTAAATGTTCTAGAAGAAAATGTCCTATGCAAACTAAAACAGAAGTAAAAAATTAACCTTGATAGGTACTATTCTTATTCTTTAGTCAGTTTTGTATTAAACTGAATTGTCTCACTAAAAATTTCAATAGAAGGTATTGTATAGTTCACTTAATGCATCGCATGAGCCAACCTTATTCTGATGATTAGTAAAGCATGCATATACTTCATTACATTTAAATTCTTCTGCCATCTTTAACTGCATATTATCTGAATAATACTACTACAGTAAGTAGAATAGCTTATAATTTTCATATGCAGCTCATTATTCTCTTCAAGATCATATTTGTCTTCCTGTCTTTAGTCAGCCAACTTTTATCTTTGTGAGATAAGTCCAACTACATTTAAAAAGTCAAACCCTTCATAGGGTTTTGCTTAGTGTCTGATGGTCACCAATGTTGTCTGAAAAATTTTGTGCATTAATTAAAATGATGCTTAAATTCTTTCCAGTGTGACTTCCTTAGCTGCATCAAGAATGAAATGAAACTGCAAATGCTCACAAATGTATTTGTTTCCTAGGTGACTATGGCAAAAGTATTCAATAAATGTATAGAAGTGAAAGAATACTCCACGTTTTATTAACAAAGTCCTTGAAAATGTGTGAACACATTAAAAGCAATTCATATCATGTCTTTAATCCATTGTGAAACTTATTTCATCATATACAATAAGTCATTTGTTACTGGCTGGATTTCAGACCATAGTATCATCTGAAATAAACTTAATTCAGACTGACTGTGGTCACTGGTTTAAATGTTAACATGCCTATTTAAAACTGCAGCAGGTTTTTCTTGCTAAGCTTGTATTTATTTTACTTGGCCTTCCAAGAGTTTAGAACAGAGTGAGAATATTGCATTCCCATTTGGCAAAAGAAGTGCAAGTAAACAGGGCAGGGCATGTTCCATATGGAATGAATTTTCCATTGGCCTTTATAAATTTTATTTTATTTCTTACACAACAGTAACACCCTGGATAGAACACTGGATGCAAAGTCAAGTTGTTGGATTTGGGTTTTTTTCAACTCCCAATATATCCAATCTATTCGTAGTCAGATTTATGAAGGACAGAGATGACATAGTACAATTTGGAGAGTAAGAGCAGCAGCTGTTTTTCTTTAGTCTAACAGCCTGAGCAAGTAGTAGATACTGGAGGTATAATGAATGGGACGGCTGAATCAAATCTCATCCCTCCCCAGCATAACCATTTTAGGGAAAAGGAATGTTATTTAGGAGTCACTACACAGTAAGAATTTACAGTGGAATACTTATTAATCTCAAAACCATCAAAAATATCCTATAATCTCCTTAGCCTGCTAAGCAGTACTTCTCCTTTAATAATTGCTTATTCTTCTCTTTTATATTTAGTGACAATTTAACACACAATACATAATTATTAGTTAGAAAACCTTGAATAAATGGCATATTTCATAAACAAACACTTTCCTTTTTTTGTTCTGCCACCTGCCTTTCATTTTTCCCCATATTACTCCCATATTTTATGTTATTTCCATTGTGAGCACAGTGAACAGAAATAGGCCTCTGTCCGTGGTTGTTTTTTTAAATTATCATTGTTTTCCTTTGAAGACTGATTTTCTTATAGAAGCTGCCTCTGCTTCTTTTCTTTTGAACAACTTTAAAAAAAATTATGTGAGAAAAGTCTGACAACACTTAGAAGTCAAGGAGCAAAGACTACCTACAGTGCAGGAGAGGTCTCATTACTGGCACTATTGCTTTCCTTAAAGTTTGTCCTGTTTGATAAAAAATTAAAAAGTTGACTTTAAAATTACTGGATATAAACTACAAAAACAATTATAGGTTACATATAAAAATAAGTTAAGATTTACTTATAAAAATCTGTAGTTTCTTTATTATAGATTCTACTATTGCTTGATCAGAAAATTTTAAGGGCCAGATCTTGAATTATGTTAGGACAACATGATGTTAACCCACAAAACAGGGTAACTAGTAACATAAGAACTTTTTCCCCAAATTCTCATATAACATGGTGCCAATGGTGCTAACATCACTCTACTTGATTCAGTAATATTCTTCATCAGCTACCTCCAAACTCTGCTTTCAAATCTGCCTTACAAAGAGATTTTTCAAGAAGGTCCAGAACAAGTGATTAATATTGAAGAAGGTAATTTTTCTTTATATTTCTCAGGTGTGATAAAGAGCACAGAAACCAAACATGGATAAATATTACAAAACAAACAAAAAAGCCCTAATAAGCCCAGTAGGAGTCATTTTATCTTACAGATTGAGGCTTAAGTTGTATTAGATTTAAATATCTTTAACAACAATTAGAACTTCTGCACAAGCCCATCAACAAAAGACATTTCAGTTAGATGATGCCTGACAAATGCAGCATTATGCACACAAATTCCTGAGACCCAACATACTACTACTACTCACAGAGAGCTCTCCCACACTCAAGGCAATTATAACAAGTGAATGAAATTAAGAAGAAATGGCTTGCAAAACTAGTTCCTCCCCTCCTCAGCTAATAAAGTCTATTGCCCCTGAAATCATTTCACTTAATTCTCACTTGCTAACACATCCCACGAAACCATTTTGCTAAGTAGGATTTAATAAATCTCTCAGCCTGGGATTAAATTTTACTGTTTTATGAACTGTTAAATTGCATTGTATGCTTATTAATGCTCATGTTTTCTTACTTCTTGACACATTCCTAACTCCGCTCTGGGGTACAATTAAGAAAGGAGTACAGATATGGTTTTTCACCCCCAAAAATGCATTCCAATAGGGAACAAGATATGAGCACCAGTAAGCTATAAATAACGTTCGTCTAAATTTTTTTAAAAATCAGTTAGCTTTTTTTTTTTCAAAATATGTTAGTATTTCAAATACTTAAATTATTTTTTTAACATTTAGTGATCTAGTGAATTCTAACAGGGGGTTGGTTTACAGAGATATCTATGTGATTTAAAGTAGAGACAAAACGTGAAAATTATTTTGCCCATCATGAAGATATTTGTTTTAACATCCAAACAAAGCAAATTATTTATTTCATATATTATCAGAAAAGACCTTACACTAACAAAAATTATTTTAATTTCTTTTTAAATCTAGGAAAAGTGAGCTAGCTAGGTAATTTTATGTTTTAAAGTGTAAATTTTTCTTACACAAAAAGACAAAAGAAAATAAAGTATTTCCTCTTTCGCCTCAATGACTCCTGATTTGAGCTCCAATTTGAAGAGAAATAGCAAAGCAGAACATGAAACAAAGACAAGTTTTTAGAAAATGCCAAGAGCAAAAAGGATAGGAAAAGCACTCCAAATGATAGTGATATGGTTTCCACACTTCTTGTCATTACATTGTCATTATATAAGAAAGAATATGCATTCTTTTATTGACAGAATAAACACGTATTTCTTGGTATAAAAGTTTGAAGTGGGTGAATCTTTTTCATGTCTCAGAACATTCTTAGATAATAATGTAATTTGATATTTAGGTGTTAAGAACCTGAAAGAATATGAAAATTAGTCAGGTGAAAATTAGTCATTATTGTAGCTTGATTTTAACTTATTGCAGGTGAAACTTTCAGACAACTTGAAATTTTGTTAGAAATAGACAGAGGAAATGTGTTTAGCAAGTTGCTTAAACACAGGTTTCCCTGAAATAAGAAAAGCAGCAGTATTTCTCCCATCTGCTTGACTTTTGATTGAAGAGCTGAATTTCATTTTAGTAAATAAAATATTAAAGATTTAGAATGCAACCTGATATGGCTAGGAAAAATCTGAATTATTTTTGACAAGGACACCTTGTCATTCTTGTGAAGTAAGAGCTTAAATCTTAATTATGAGAGAAAATTTCATTTAAGGGAATAAGTAGTGTTAAGGAAACTTCCTTGTCTGACCATCCAGGAACCACTCTGGCAGTCACACTCGCACCACTTGAGCTGGGACAGGAGCCTCTGCAGCCCCACCCCACACTCACACAGTCACACCGGGTTTCCTCAACAGCTCAACCCCAGCTTTACCATAGCAGAGTCTCAGCCATCCAGATCCTCAAAATAATTTAATTACGGTGTAATAACTAAAAAACAAAACAACAGTTCAAGCTGGTGCCTCCAAGGAGGGACCCAGAACAAAGGAATCCCTGGGCTTTTATGCCCTCACAGTCTAAGCACAGGAAATTCTGGGGGTCATTGACTATTGCTATGATGTCTCCGAGCGTTCGGTCACCTGGCAGGGGCACAGGTCCCTGTGTCCTTTGTTATGCAAAGGATCGGCAGTTCCTGGCCTCTTGTCTGGGACTCCCGGCCGCCCAGAGCTCAACTTGCAGCTCCCACACAGAGCTACCTGCACTGCACGTATTCCTCAACAGTAGGAAGAGATTGAGGATGTTTAGAAATGCGTCTTTGAAGGCTTCAATGTTTGACTTTGCTTGCATGACATTCTAGTTTCAAAGACAATCTCTCTACCCTCTAGCATGGTTTCCTGTTCTGATAGAAGGTTAAGCTGTGCCTGATTTCCTGAATTTTCTGACCAACTTCTCATTGTCATTTATTTTAAAATCAACCATTTATTTGACAGGTTATCTGTCATTACCTTGTACAAGTGTCCAGGGTGGTTTACTTCTTTCCAATCATAGAAAGAGGAAAAAGCTCCTAACATAAATCATTCAACCTATATGGTGATCTGCATTTATCTGGAATAATGGAATAAATACTAACAGTATGGGGGAGAAGTCAAAAAATAGATTTCCAATTAGATTTTTTTGAAATGTATTTCTTACATATTCTATTTGCTGTGATTTCACAAGATCCTATGATGTCTCATCATGTCATAGACTCTACTAATCCAAGACTAAAATTACCTTCAGTGTATTGCTTGCAATAGCACAAGTGAGCTGACTGCATAAATCTTTGAAGAAAGTGCTTATAATATACAATTAAGAACGAGGTGTTATAATGTTTTTTATTTAAGTTCTACAGTTTTATATATATATATATATATATATATATATAGGTTTCTACATATCCTTAAAAACAAATGTAATATTTCCAGGTGAAAGATATTCTGAAGTACTTTCTCAACCTTCCTTCTGAACTTTAGAAATTATGGTATGTGCTATAATATATTTTTGCAATAAAATACCCCATCACACTCTTATATACCTTAGGGACAGATAGCAAAAACCTAATTACAAAGAACAATGGGTCATTATTTGGTCTTTGGTAGTCTATTTCCTTTCATCTGTTCTCAAGTTCAAAAAATCAATATGATTGTGATCACTGCAACTCCATCAACCACATCTACAATAAAGACCTGACTGCTACCATTATATTAACTCAGCATTCAAGACTTATGACACCACATGAAAAGTCCTTCTGCATGAGCAATTCGTAAGTAATTACAGAAAGATCCTACTCAGCATACACAGTGAATACCTTTGTACCCACATGCAACAAGAAAGTACACCTGGCAATGCAAATGAGGTGCATAAAGCTAGTATAATCCAGAGATTAAATGTAAATCTTATCAAAAATAGAGGGAAAAGACCACACATTCTAAAGAATGAATCTCTAAATATTCTATTTTTGTATCCTGTAAGAATTGCACAAAGTTTGAGGATTTCAGCGCTTTCACATCCTCAACTTTTGTAGGTAAAATGACAAAAATAAATGTATAATGATGATTTTGAAATGCAGACAAAAGAGTTACAAGTATTCATAATAAATTTCTTTCTCCTGCTTTAAATTTCTCTCCTCTTGGAAAGAACTACTGATACAGACTTTAATATCTTCAACAAAAAAATGATTATATGTACAGCATTGAAAAGTTCATGTTTGCAGCAGAAAACAAATTGTTAAGCAGTATAAAACATAAGTAAACCATGAAAGAGTACATATTTATTTCAAAATAGAATTCTGCTTTATGTCAGTCTTCTATAATTCTTTTATTAATTTATGTCCTATGGCTCTGTTCTAAATAAGCAATTTTTTTCCTTTTGAACTAACACCTCCTTAAAATCAGTAATACCTAAAGAAGGTATTAAAAGACACACTGCTGGCCTGTGACATAGAAAATCAATATTTTTTGCAGATTTTAAAAGTAGATCTTTTATGTGGGGATTTTTTGTCTTTGAGATTGTTCTGAGGTTGGAAAGCATATCTATTTTTAGATTCTTCTCTTTTTTTCATAAATCTTTAATCAACTTGTATGCTATATGCAGATGGTAGTCTAGACAGATTACAGAAAATCAAATTGACCTTGCAATATTGCTTCTTTTTTCTTTATCATTGTGCCTCCACCAAGGGCCTTTCCATGTATAATTACTTTTTTATTTCAATGAAGTTCCCCATTAATTATTTTAATTTCAGAAAAAGAACCTTTTTATCATGTTATGATGCTAGTTCTAATAATCAGATTCTCATAAATTGTTGATTCCAGCTTCACAGAGTAGACACAGAAGTAAATACATTGACATATTTGCATTAGACACATTTTGTTTCTATTAAAATCTGCTTATAGTAAGTCAATTTATTCTGTGACTGAAAAACTGCATTCTGATTTGTGACACTACTTTTCCAGGTTATCTTCTAAAACTGCCCTCATAAAACCAGCTTTCATTGACTATTATTCTACTATACTAGCCCACAAAAATTTACCTGATTTAAGAACAGCCTCAAATAGCGATCGTTCAGGAAAAGCTGACTAACTTTTAATGGGATTCTCAATGGCTAACAAAGAGATGTACCTTAACACTGAAAGCTTATTTGAAATTTTAGGTACTTTGATATCATTAAATAGCAAAGAACACAGACATTAAAAGTATACTAAAAGTAAGGCTATACAAATAAGCAAAGTAGGATAAAGAAAAATTGTATGTGTGGGTTTTATGCATATGAAATTTTCAAAACTTAAAATTCACTTATAGTAATTCAGCACAAGAAGGAATATGGGTTTATTAACCAGAACAACTCAAACTGATATTGCTATCATGTTAGACATAGATGCTCTTCTGGTAAATATAAGAATCAACCACAGTCTTCATAGTGATCAGATTTTTTTAAATATATATTTGAAACTATTGTAGTGGTTTGAGTTTGTTCACCTGAGTTTCTGGCTAAACGGCAGCACACCTACCAGATTTTATTCAATTTTGTTGTGAGGTAAGGATTAGGAGTCGGTAAAGAAGGTTCAAACTTCAAAGAATATAAAGAAAGTTTATTAACAGACCTAAAAGGAAGGAAAAAAATTAAGAACCAGAACAAAACTTTCAGAACACTTTTGCTCTTCCCACCTCTTCATTTTCTCTTAATGACAATAAAAAACCAACACTTCGACTTTCAGTCAGTTTACTACCTCTAAATTAGTCTTTCCTCAGTTCATTTAGGGAGAGAAGTTTCCTCTTGCTTTACCATGTTGACTTCTCCACAAAAAATACAGTTCTTATGGTTTTCAGCCTCACAACTAGCAGCCACTTAGGAGAAAAAACATCTGTTGTTGTGGAAAGTCCCTCCCACACCAGTAACCTTCCCACAGCTACTGTGGTGGGTTATGATAGTTCATGGGATACTCTTTTAAGGATGAATGGTTCTACTACAGCAGCAAAGAAATCCCCTTCTTTTATGACTGGCAACATAAGTCCTCTTTGACCATTCCCTGGGGCAAGGGATCTGGGTTACAGCTTCTTTTCTGTCTCTTCTCAAACTTCTCATCAGGCCGCAATTACTTCAGTATTTACTTATCTCTACACAGGTGCCTTGGTTCACTGGCTGCACTGGCTGCAGGTAGAACGTCACATCCCCCCCGGATCATTTTTTCATATATTACAGGGAATATTTTAGCTTAGTTTCAATCATGGCTTCACAGAAGAATTTTGTTTCTATTTTGAAACACTTCTCATGCTCCTCCTTCTAGGTGTTAGCTCTGTTTCTCTCACTGACTTTCTGAGTCTCTATGCTGTGTTTCTGTAGGTGTTCTCACTCTTTCTCTGTCTGTGCAGGGGCGAATGGGTGTCTGCAAGTTTCATCTGGGTGATCAAAGGGTTAATTTCTTTCTCGGGCCTCTGTGACAGTCCCATGATCTTTACCGGCTTGTTTAAAGAGTGTGAGCCAGGCTGCAGAAGCAGTCAGAGTCTCATTAGCCTCACTCTGTGAAGCTGGCCCCAGCCCGGCAGGGCCAGCCTGGCCCGGGGGGGGGGGGGCCAGCCTGGCCCAAGGTGATAGAGCAGGGCCCAGCCCAAGTTGGATGGAGCCAGCCCGGCCCCTGCCTATTTGCTGAACTGCATCTGAGCCAGAGAGCTCAGGTCGGGTCCTCCCGCACGCTCAGCTGCCCTGCTGCTTCAAACCTTCAAACCTTCCCTTCCCCCTCCCCCCCCCAGGGGAGGGGAGGAGGTCAAGGGCCCAATCTTACCAGACAAAGAAGCACAGGACTTGCTTCTCTAGCAGCAATGAGACAGGAAAAAGGGTTTGTCCTCAGGTGTCTCTCTCTTAAATATGGGGTTTTTTCCTGGAGGCAGAACAACTTTTAATTGGATTATATACTTATCAATACTCAAAACTAGCTGGTCACTGGCTCTGTTTCTCAAGAAGTAAAGTGTACTGCTTCCTGTAACATATGTCACTTGCAAGACTGACCCTTCCTGGGCAAACCCACGACAGGTACATTCAATAAAATTTGTAGCAATATACAGAATTCAAATTCGCAGTGATCCATCTTGAAATTTTTGGAACTCTCTCCAAACACAGTTCACTTTCAAAGAGATATTTATATCATAAAGCCAACTGATAGTGTATCATTTCCATAATTACTAAACCAAAAATAGGAACTGAAAAACCAGAATATTCTTCCAGTTTTTTCAATATTTCATCAGGATTCCATCCATCAGGGTAACAGTTAAATTTCTTCACTGCATCTAAATCTACGTTTAAAAATAAAAATGTGTCCAAGCTTATGCAGAAGTTTTAAGAATTTCTTTGCATGTCTCTGACTAATCTGGTGAGAATTTATTTTTCCTGAAACATACATATACCTCTTAACTATGCTTAAGCAAGATTTAAAAACATATTTTCGATATCATGTATATAATTTTTCAGAACATTGTCCATGCCTGAAATTGCAGACTGTAAGAAAGAAGAAAGAATAGAAAAGAGAAAGAAAACCAAGGAAATATAGAAGTATTTAACCTCAGTATCACAAAGATTTCTAGTTTTCTCATTCATACTCAGAAGCAACTATCCAAGCCAAACGGCCTTTGACAGGTAAAGCAATATATTAGTCTTGTCTCTAAAACTAAATGGAATAGATTATTGATGGGGTATGGAAATTTTACAGGAAATAATATAATATCTTTATGATCCCTAGCGAGCAAACTCAAAATATAGTGTCACAAAATTAAAATCACAAAGGATCACATTTCACCTAGATGCCTAATATTATAGTCTTATTGAAACAGGTTGTTTTGCAAAGAAGCTGCCACAGAAAAAAATTCAATCAGGTTAAAAATTTTATCATCTTATTTTCTTTGTCTCTTATTTCCTATAAAAACTTGCACGGACAGTGGAACGATGCATATTCATAGAAGGAAAATTGTTTCACCTGAAGTTGTTAATCCAAGATGTTAACTTCTGCCCTTGATAAAAAAAAATCCAGATATCACAGAGTGCAGCAAATGTCATGGTTGCTTAGGAAAACCTTTCCTGACTGGCCATGAATATCTTGAGGCAGCATACAAATGATATCTGCAAGATAGTAGTTTCTTTGTTTTAACGTGAATATCTATTTCATCTCATATTCTAATAAAATTGGGAGTAATCTAAAGCTCAAAAGGCAGATATTTCAAAGTCTCAAAGTTCTTAGCAGTTGATTTCTTTACTATTTTTAATCTAATATTTAAAGTGTTACAAAAAATTATCCAGTTATAAAAGTCACAAAAAGTCTTTGAGTTTCAAGGAGGTACAACTATTTCCAATTTGTCAGAAAGAAAGCAATATAAGAATTCTTTCTGCAGAGAATTATTTCTGGATGACTTCTTTATATTGAAACACCTAAGAACAAGCCTATCCATACAGCGTAGTAATTTAAGAATCTCAATCTCACAGAGTTCTAGTTCACCAAAAAACACTGACACAAGAACAGTGAAATTTGACACCAGAGCCATTAGTAGGACAAGACAGCCAAATCATAGGTAGGAAGCATTTAATCACTTCTCAATTCCCATAACTTCTTATTATCTTTTCCATAGAACTGCTGACATTCTAAATGATGTGACACAGTTTTCCTTTTGCAAGTGTATTTCCACAAAGTTGACATATAAGGCTCTGCTTCCATAAACATTTAGCTAAATTAATTTGATTCAAAGCCAAATGTTTTTAACAGGCTTGGTTTGATATTTCAAACAAGTATTAAATCTATTATTTAATTCCGTTTCTCTATATGGCTTTTTCTATGTCTATTTTTGCTTTAGTCTGTCACCAGACAAAAACACTTGCCCACTCATTTCCCTCTCATTAAGATTTGTTCTTACATTAATTTTTGAAGGCTTCATTACTGTGAAATACTTGCCACAGATTTTGCTTTTGAACAGCAGCAAGCTTTTGAAGCGACTCTCCTGATGTGCGACACCACAGAGCAGTGCTCTGGTCCACATCATGAAGAGGTCTCATAATGCATGAACCACTCTCTCTTAAAATAAAATTCACTGAAAGATGTGATTGAGGGCTGTACTTTATGTGGTCCATCTGCTAATTGGCTTTGTCCAAAGGAATGGACCAGCAAGAGTCTGAAGCAAAGTGGCTGAAAAGAGAAGAGTGTGAAATAAGAAGTGTCAGGTTTTTGGCACCGACAGCTTTGCTTCATTAGGCTTCCTCCAATGGGCCTTTTCACTTGCTATTGTAGCCCTGTCGTAGCTCAATTCCTGCGATCACTTGAGAAAATCTGGTGCCATCTTCAGGGTTATTCCCTTTTGTTATTATTCTGAAAATATTAGCCTTATCATCACTCCATCTCTAATTCAAGTGTGCAAATCCTGACCCTGTTTCTCAAAGAAAGAAAAAAAACCACCTCTGATCTGAAACAAGCAAACAAAGAAAAACTTCCTGTCTGGAAAGGATGGAAGCTACTCATTTAAAGTATGAGGAAATGAAAAACAATAAAGCATTTTCAACTCTACAAATATGAAAAATGGAGAAGCAACATCTATATGCAGTTTATTTATAGTAGATAATAGCTTTTTATAGCGGTCAATAGAGGGTTGGGTTAAAAGCCATTTTTCAGACTGTACAAAAGCATAAGAATTGAAGATGGGAATGGTTGCCTTTGGCTCTAACTTTTAAAAACCAGTTATCAGTCTTCATCTAAGTCTTCAAGGAGCTCCTCTTGGTGAGAAATCGATACTGCATTTGCCACAATAGCTCATTTAATTATTTTCAGCCTAAATATCCTGTCAGCAGGGGGAAGACTCTCTGATTTTAATTAATTTTGAGATCATTGATTTTTTTGCTTTTTCCTTTCCTGTGGTTACACAGACACAAAGGCACAGACACACACTTTAAGCCTGCAGGCTATGTAAGATGTATGACAAGTCCTTGGTGAAAACCCTGCATATAACTGTAGTATACCTAGATGACATGTAGCTTTACTTTTAAATCTTTAACCTTCAACTGCTGCAAATGAGCCTCTGGCATCTAAACCTAGTTGGGCAAAGCAGTAAATTGAAAAGCATGTTTGCTGAATAGTTTTCAATTAAAGAATCCTTAAATCAAAAGGCAGTAAGGATATCACAGCCACAAGCCTGCTATAAGTTACAGAGAAACACAAAGACAGAAAATGTAAGTCAGAGAACTGAAAACAGTAACGAAAATCATGAATCTACATTATATTTGTAAATAAATAAAGATGTTGTATTGATGGATACCATGAACACCCAAAATAATAATGCTTTAGGCTCTGGAGTGCTATGTCACATTTC
Organism: Orthonyx spaldingii; assembly: GCA_013397795.1. NCBI lineage: Eukaryota > Metazoa > Chordata > Aves > Passeriformes > Orthonychidae > Orthonyx > Orthonyx spaldingii. Next base: position 474,977 of record VZTJ01005044.1, read on the forward strand.
CCCTATGTTAAATAGTAGAAATAAACAAGACAGAATGCAAGTCACTCAGAACAGCTGCAAAATTTGTAAAAGACAAGCTTATAACAGAAGTTAAAGAAAAAAGGTTTAGTCTATATATCTTAGGAGAAAAATGCATCTTCCACATGAGTATTCTTGCTTCCCATTCTTAGAGAAAACTGTTAACACTGTTAATCTCTACATTATAAATTGGTGAGATGACTGCTCTCTGGGCCCCCAGCAAAAGCCTGCGAATCAGGAAATGGAACTCAGACAGAAATCCCTTAGAATAACAATAGAATTTCTGTCTAAAAAGTGATGACAATCAGGTAACAAAACATTACTTTGTATCCCCTAAAAAGTTGAATTGGTACTTGGTCTGTATCAGGGATACTCCTGCATAAGGAAACAGGCCCCTTAAGAAAAAGGAAGTTTCCACTAAAAAAACACACTCAAGTGAAAATATGAATAGCTGAAAAATTATATACCTGGTGTTTAAAAGATCAGATGGATTCATTTCAATCATATGTATAGCTTGTAATCCTATTTGTGCCACTTTCATCTTTTCAGGAAAAGGAGAAGGGGAAAAAACCCACCAATCTGTAGTAAATAAATTGGCAACTACACTAATGAAGAATAATTAAAATCTACATACATGCTAGAGCAGTAAAAACCTCTTCATTCATAACTCCACTGCCAGAGATGACATTTTATTTGTAGCTAATAATAAAGCAGTTATATATGATTATTCTTATTTAACATGGCATGGAATAATTGTGGAGTTACTTTTATAAAAAGAATATAATTTCACAAGATGACAGTACTTTGGAAACAAGGGAAAGTGACATTCTGTTTAACGTCACTGTACAAGGGACAGAATTTTCTGGATCAATGAATATTAGAAAAAGATACAGTATTGCAGAAGAGAAATTAAAGAAACATTAAAGGGATACATAATATCATTAATTACCCTACTTCTAATTGCTGTCTTGAAAAGAGAGGCTGCTTTTAAGTACAGCAGCCAGTTACAAATGTTTTCCATCAACATTTTTAGCTTAGACCTCGGACAGTGTTTCCATGTGCAGCTCTTCACCACAAAACGGTTTTCTCCACTATTTTTCCCTGTAAATAATAAAAATTGCCTCTAGAATGAACCCAGTAATTTCTTTCTCTACTCATGAAGCTTAAATACATTTGGTTTAAACCTGAGAAGCAAGTGGCGTTAATTATTTTTTTCCCTATACATTAAAAAAAAGCATTCAACATTATTTCATTTTTTTAAATCTGAGCAAAATGATCAGATTAAAATACTGGTGAAATATAATCACTCTATTCTCCTTGGATAAGATACTGTTGTCTAAATAGGTACATATTAAAATTCTGAGAAAGCCGCTCTCTCTGTCACAATCCATTAAGCAGTGTATAGTATAAACACAACTGAAAGAATTTGGAAAGTAGATGTTTGTTTGAAAAATGAAAGGTGGGAAAAATAAAACCAGGAAGCAGATCTGTACTTCAGAGACAAATGCAATTCCTCTCACAGATGTTCCTCAGGGAAATAAACAGCAGCAGCAAGGCCAAGTTAAGAAAGCTCTCTGAGAAGAAAAGCAAGGTTGCAAAGTACTCTACCACATGCTCACATTCCTCTGGGAACTGTTATCTTGCTCAAACAAATCCAACTCACTAAAACTGACAGTGGTGCACTGCTCTTTATTCTTAAAGGATTAACATTACGGAAAAATATGAAGTGAAAATATCTTTCAAGATGCAAACTAACTGAGAGACTATCTAATCACTGCTGTTAAAGAAAGGAGTATGTGCTGAGACTCCAGTCTCTTTTTCTTGTGCATGACTGGCACAAGAGATCTGCTGAGAGACTGTTTTTTCAGGCTGGTTTACATTCTTAAGAAGAAAAATTAGGAAACTGAGCAAATTATCCTTAGAGAGCAGTAAATATATGAAAAAACCTCTCAAAGACTGAACACCTGTTTACATACACATTTATGAACATTTCAGAGATATTATTTGGATGTACATAATATACGTGGCTTTATGTATGAATATTTTCCAAGTACACTGCCTTTTAAAAATTTCATCCTGGTGAACTGTAGCTGTACAGAACAAATTGTTATAAAATTCATTTCTATAACTTCAGCCATCTGAAAACTACCAGGAGAGCCACGAATTGAAAAAACTGTGATTCATCTGGTTATCCTGAGCTTAGAGGAAGCCTAGGCTTATAGCTTATGTTGTATATCCTACTTTGAGTAAAACTCTCTTGACAAGTTTCAAGCACTTCAAACTATAAAAACCCAAAATCTAAACGGAAACTGTACTATGCAATTTCTATGAAACAAATCAAATTTCATTATATAATTATAATAAACTCTAATCCACCTAAGTTAAGTCCAAGGGAGTAAACTGTTTCATTGGATAATACTGTACTCATTTTAGAAATTAGACAAGATGCTTCACAGCTGTGGTGCTCCACAACTATGGGTTCTTGTTTCTGCTAAGCAAATTGCTCTCTAGGCAAGCTGCAGCAATTATGTTTCTTAAAGGGTTGAAAATATGTTGTTGCTTTATTTAAGGGGTGTTTTCAGATATACAAAAGAGATGCAACAGATCAAAAATATCACAAAGATAGTATTGTGAACAAAGAGCAGTTCAACACAATTCTAGTTTTCTTAATCCCATTCATTCTTTACTGTGAGAGGTGGGAAAGTGGAGGTGTCCCACATTTGGCATTTATCTGAAGTACTTGGATAATAAATAAAACATCTTATATTAATTGTAACAGACCAGACAGAACAGAAAACACCCTTGTGATTATTACTCTAATTCAAGCACTAGAAGCAAAATATTTTTGCCCCAAACCTTTATGTTTTCCTACTTAATTCAAGATTATGGAAAACAAAAAGAAGATGCAGGATATACCTTAAGAAATGTGGAAAGTAATTAGACTTCTAGAGCTGAAGATGCAAAGCCCATTGAGACCAGTCTATCTTTGCTTGTAACCATTTTCATTTTTAGTAGGAGTTAGCAGGTAGTATTTCACAGTTTTAGCATGAACATTGACTGCCTCATCAGCCATAAACTCATAAACATTCCTTGCACCTACTCAAAGTATAACAGCAAGAAGGTTTTACACATTTCCTAAATGTATTTTGCTGTCCTGACCTCCCTTATTCTGAACAATCAGCAGTTCAGATTGTTCCACTCCTGTAATTCAAAGCACTGCACAGTATTTTATTCAGAAATTTTAGCAATATTTCAAAATTAGCACCTGTACAGAGGCTGGTTTCCTTGGACATTCTTCCACATGTTTACTACTTAAGCTCAACTTCTTAACCCTTATCTTGAAGCGACTTGCCACTAGGATCACACAGAAACCCTAGTGTGACAGGCAACTGCCTCAGGAAATGGACACTGCACACATGTGAATACTGGGATCTTTGAAACAACTGATTAAGATGCACAAAGGTCAACTACAAGAGAAAAAAACTTTACTAGAAGGGGAGGATGGAGAATGAGAGTCCATTATCTCTGCTTGTAGTGTAAATGCATTTCCTGTCCAACCTCAACAGTACCCCACACCATTCTCCCCTGATTACTTTTACTTAATGAAACACTATTAAAATAGTTAGTCACTAAAGATTATAAGAGTAGTATGTGAAACATACAGAGAAGTAAGGAACTCTATCAATAATGCAATTTAAATGGATTCAAGCTATGCTAAGCAAAAAGTGTATATCAATATGCACACAAATGGACAATAAATAAGTTACAGAGCTCAAGAAATGAAAATAAGACTCAAGGAGATTATCTTTTCTATTTATACTGGAAACCTTTCTTACCAATAGTGTTAAAAGAAAAGAGAAATTATCAGAAGGGTTAATCTAATCTTACTACTTTAATAGTAGCTCCTCAGGGTGAGTGTAGTAGAGATGTTTACATACCTAAACTTATTTCAGCTGCAGGTACAAATAAAGTGGCAGAATAAATGATTTTCAGATTAAGAAAATTTCAAACTGAATAATTTGCACAAACATGTAACACTTGTGAAATATATACAATGTAGTTTTTCTATCTTATCAAGTTCACATATGAACAACACAGATATTAACCATTGCAAAAAAAAAGATAAAAAATTAAGCCAATTTAAAGTTCTTCCAAAACAGATTACATAGAAGAAATTTGGTCAATCCAGATTACAAAGGGAAAAAGCTTGCACTTTTCTAATTAAATGCATAATCATAGATGCAGATTCATGTTAACAATGCTAAATGTCTTCTGTTTTAATGAGCCATTTGAAATGAAATGGTTGCCTGCAATTAGACATCTGCAGTCCAAGGACAGCAAGCCAACTGTGTAGTGTGTCTGCCAGAATTACAGTTGCATTCCTCAGCAGGACAATAAGGAGAATGGATAATTGTAATTATAACATATACATCCCTTAGTGTTCTGTGGTTGAAAGAGTGTGAACAACAAGGGCTCTTAATACATTTAATTGCTGCCTGCTAATAAAGGGTTGTCAAAAAAAAGAACCATTTTTAAAATGCATTCCAATTCCACTATGAATTACAAACCAAGGTCACTAACTACCCACCTGAGGACTAATCTCCCTTAGACCCTGTAAACATCTAGTCACACAGGCCTGGAATTCAGAAAGTTGCAAGTTCATATGAAAGCAAGTTGAAGAGATGGGAGACAACAGAGATAATATTCTAGAGGGTTTAGTACACGTTGCAAATTCTCTACTCACATTCACTTTGTAAATATCTTTGCAAGCTTTTTGCATAAAAACTTGAATGAAGATCCTAAATACTTTTTAGATGTGTGTATTTCTGTCTCTTTCCTTATACACTTCACATATCTGAATATTTCACCTATCAAAATGTTTCCATTCCCTTTTAGGAATAGGAGAAAAAAGAAATTGAAATTTATCTAATCAAACTCAGGGCAGAAATCATAGTTGCATTCCCTGAGACAATGTTTCTCTCACTTTGCCAAATTATAAAAAAAGAAAATGGAATTTTATTACCTTCCGATTTTATCTTTCATTAGTGCTGCTCAACTTTGCACTGTACTGTGAGGATTCAAAAGACATTATTTCTTCTGTCTTTGCCATATATTCTAAACATGGATTGAAATTTCACTGTGATATTACTATAAGTTCTTCTGTAACAAGCAGCCACCTGAACTGCTCTATTCTGTGAAATCCCACTGATTTTTTAAAATATAATTCATTAACCGTATTGACAAAATAAGTGAGAGCATTGTACAGAAATAAGCGTTCCTCCAACCTTGTACATGGGCTATTGTGTTTAAGTTATTAGGTAAGATTTCTTTAATGCAATTTCTTTCCTCCATTTTTAATTTCATTCGTTCCTAGACCAAGTTGAAAGTGAGATTTTACACTTCTTGAATTGAATAGATTCAATTTTCCAGATGTGATACTTGACTAATTCATTGTATCCTCTTAAATACTTCTCTCGGGTGAACCAACTTGCTCAATTTCTATAATTTTAGAAACCATGGAAAAGATCTTTGTTATAATACTCAGCATTGTTACACTGAACCCTTAGGAGCCCAGACCTCCAAATGAAATCCACATGCCTTATGTAACTTCATACCCAATGCACAGGACATTTCAGAACAATTCACCTAAACCAGCACTATAATTCAGCTGGTCAGTAGCAACTGCTCAGCACAAAACAAAACCTCTTTCTTTTTAAAGACTTAAATATTTGAGAAAGTGTGGAACCTCCATAACACAGACTGCAAACCTCTCCTTCTCAGCAAGCCTCAGCACTCATTTATAAAGAGACAGACAACTAATTCCTTTGAAAATTTTGCCTCTATTTAACCAGAATATAGAGAAAACTCACATTCTCCGTTGACTGGCAGATGGGAAGCCTGTTGGAGTATAACAAATTAGGGAAAAAAATTACTAGATATCCAATTGTGGATGAAAAAAAGAAGTTATTAGACTCCAGACTTCTAAAAGCATAAAACCAAACTTTGGTTTCCAAGTGCTACCTAGGAATGGTAGAGGTAGTCATCCTGCTCTTGTCTGAGAACAACTGTCTTCAAAGTAGAGGAAGACAAATAAATGATAAAGCAACATAGGAGAAAAAGGATTTAGTATTAGAAGATTCTGAGCATAAACAACTAACATTTCCTAGATCATGCAATTTCATCTTTTTTTTCTTTCAGTGGAGGGGAAAAAATATGAGAACACCAAGTTGCAAGTCAAAATCTAGCTGGTCTTAAAAATACTAAATGTAAGACATTATGTTGGACACAGAACACAAAAAATAATTAATATTTGCGTAATTATAAGTTCTCCTTAAGCTTGATGTTCAAAAAAATTCTGCAGATTTCTGTATATTATTTATTACCTTCCATGCCCTTATGAATTTTTCCAGTTAAAAACCTCTGATCTTCATTTGTAGATGCTTCAGTCATCACCATAAACCACCTGTGATTCTCATGCTATCTACACAAGCAATTATGGATGTTTACACTCTGTGCTGTCATACTTCATTCCTTATTTGTATGTTCTAATGAACAACATGTTTATTATCAGAACATGGCTCCAAGCAATTCATGAGGACATGATTCAGCTAGTTCTTTTTAAAATATAAAAAAAAATAGCATCACTTACAGAAGCCATTCCTGGTCATCAGCTTTCACTAAACTTCTGGATTATCACTGACCTATTGCTACAAAGCAAACAGTTTATTTCACACAGTTTCCTTCATTTTCTATTAAAAGGACAGAGCAGCCAAGCAGAACTATATTTAATGAGGACTGGATCATTTCTTTGGGCATTTTCATCATGAGGTGTTATTCAGTGTACAAAAGTTATTTCTTTAATCTGACCATGGAGTAGAAAAATGCTGTAATAAGTAAAGAAATTCTCTGCTTCACAGAATCACGAAATGGTTTGGGTTGGAAGAGACCTTAAAAGCCCTTTATTTCCAAAACCTCCTGCCATGGACAGGACACTTTCTACTAGACCAGGTTGCTCAAATGCCCCATCCAACCTGGCCTTGAATTCTTTCAGGGATGGGGCAACTTCTCTGGGCAAACCGTCCCCTTTTCTGGGCAAACTGTTCCAGTGTTTCACACCCTTACAGTAAAGAATTTCTTCCTAATATCTAATCTAAATCCACTCTCCTTTCAGTCTGAAGCAATTCTCCCTTGTCGTATCACTACATGACCTTGTGAAAAGTCTCCCTCGAGTTTTCTTGTATGCTCCCTTCAGGTACTGAAAGGCTGCTCTAAGATCACCCCGGAGCCTTCTCAATGCTGAACAGTCACAATTCTCTCAGCCTTCCCTTATAGGAGAGGTGTTCTATTCCTTTGATCATCTCTGTGGTCCTCCTCTGGACTTGCTTCAACAGGTCGATATCCTTCCTGTTCTGGGGACACCAGAACTGGACCCCAGAACTCCAGGTGGGGTCTCAGGAAAGAAGCATAGAGGGGAAAAATCACCTCCCTCAACCTGCTGGTCCCAATTCTTGTGATGCAGCTCAGGATATGATTGGTTTTCTGGACTGCAAGCACACATTTGATCTAGATTGCCTGGATAAATGGGCCAAATGTATGTATGAAGTTCAACAAGGAGAAGTGATGGATCCCACACTTCAGTCACGATGGCTCCATGCAACACTACAGGCTGTGGGAAGGGTGGCTGGAAAATCACCCAGTGGAAAAGGATGTGGGGTTGCTGGTCAACAGCTGCTGAACATGAGCCAGCGTGTGCCCAGGTGGCCAAGAGGGCAAATGGCATCCTGTGCTGGCAGAAGTAAGGCAGAGATTTTCCCCCTGTACTTGTCACTTGTGAGACCATACCTCAAGTTCTGTGTCCAGTTCTGGACCCCTCACTTCAAGAAAGACATTGAGGTGTTGGAATATGTCCAGAAAACGATGATGAAAGGTCTAGAGAGTAAGTCTTATGAAGAGTGGCTGAAGGAGCTGGGGTTATCTAGTCTGAAGAAAAGGAGGCTGAGGGAGACCTCTCTCTCTACAACTACCTGAAAACAGGTTGTAGCCAGGTGGTTTTGGCCTCTTCTCCTAAGCAACCAGCGACAAGACAAGAGGAAATGACCTCAAGCTCTGCCAGAGGAGGTTCAGGTGGGACATCATGAAGAATTTCATCACTGAAAGGCTGGTTAAGCGTTAGAATGGGCTTCCCAGGGAGGTGGTAGAGTCACCATGCCTGGAAATGTTAAAGAAATGACTGGACATGGCAATGCTAGGATTAAGTTGGCATGGTGGCGTTTGTTCAAAAGTTAGACTCTGTGTCTTGGAGGTCTTTTCCATCGTTAACGATTCTATTGCCAGCTCATGTCCAGTTCCTCATCCACCAGCACCCCAAGTCCTTCTCAGCAGGACTGCTCTCAATCCCTTCATCCCCCAGCCTGTATTGATAGAAGAGCTAGCCCCACCCAGGTGTAGCACCTTTAACTTGGTCTTGTTAAACCCCATGAGATTCTCATGGGCCCACTTCCTGAGCTTATCTAGGTCCCTCTGGATGACAACCTGTCCTTCAGGTGTGTCAACTGCACCACTCAGTTCTGTGTCATCTGTGAATTTGCTGAGGGTGTACCAAAGGACGCCACATTGATGTCCACTGGGGCTTTGAGTCATTGACTTTTACTTTCTGGATGTGGCCATCCAATCAACTCCTTGTCCACCAAACCTTCCACCCATCAAATCCATCTCTCATCAATTTAGAGAGAAGGATGATGTGGGGGACTGTGTCAAAGGCATTACAGAAGTCCATGTAGCCCTTCCCATGTCCACTGATGCATTTACTCCATTATGGAAGACCACTAGGTTGGTCAGGCAGGACCTAACATTTGGCGAAGCCGTGCTGGTTGTTTGCATCACATCCCTGCCCTTAATGACTCACAGTAAAATAGTTACTTCTGAGTAAAGCAGAATAAGAAAAACAATAGCTTCAAAAATTAAAAGTTATACAGATAGTGTACACTTTTTCCTTTCTTTTTCTTTTCTTTTCTTTTTTTTCCCAGCATTCATTAAACCTAATCAGAATGGGACACAGGAGAAATACTAAAATTCTAATGTCCAATTGCAGTTTTGTCTGTAAAAGATTTCCACTTTCCTAGCATTAATTAAGAATATTTTTCATATACCAGAAGGAAAAATGTTACTCCATATTTGAGTTTATCAATTTTTTTTTTTTGCTTTTTAACTGAAGTTCTTAATAAAACAATCCTAGCCAGACACACAAGATTTAACTCTCTTGTTAACGATGTTCAAATTAGTGGATAAACTTTTCTGATTATATACTAATAGGTTTTTTAATATATTTATATTTTTAGACATTAAAATAAAATATTTGCTCTTCTCTGACCAGTATTTAGCCTTTGAAATGTATCTACATCTGCACCAGATAGATATCTAAAAATGCACTGAAAAAGGTAAATAGGTAAATCACTGAATCATACTGAACTCTGGACCAACAGAGGGGCTTATAATATTTTTTGATTAAACAAGGCAAATAACCTTTTATGCTAGACTGAAAGATATTCCATAGGAATCCATGAAATTAAAACTTTAACCTGTTGAAAAGGACATCCAGTGCAGAGCTTCAGCTATCTACATCTTTTTATAAAGCTCAATCTGTGAAGAAAAACCTAGCAGCCTATTAATAAAAAGCCTTCATTCTATGATTCTGTTAGATATCCACTTTACACTTAGACATAATTATTCATAGATTTGAATAATAGCTTTGTGCACTGTCTTTAGGGGGATTGTGTCTATAGAGGATAGCTGACTTCTATTAGTAATTTCTAATTTAATTTCTGTAATGAACTAAACAAATGAGAATTCCACACATGAATAATACATATTCCAAGTAAAAATCTATCTCTACTCTCATAAAAGCAGCAGCCAATCACTCTTTTCTTATTCTTGTTTCCTATCTCTTCCAGGTAAAATTATATTTGAATAATCTATTATTTATGGCTGCAGCAAAAATAATTTTAAGAGTCTTTGGAAAATTCATAAATTAAATACTGGTTTTGTTTCACAGCCCATAGCAAAAATAAAAAGAAATCATAGGGTTGTTTATAAATGTCTACAAAGAAAATATCATTAAAATTCAGGGATTGTTGACATTGACAGACTTGTGCCTAAAGTACCAAGTACATATCTAGACCTTATACATAGCCATAAGCTATGTTTTAGGGTACAGTAACCAGAGCACTACAGAACTGAATTTAGAAAAAAAAAAAAAGCTTAAAAACTTAAGCTGACATGCAGTTCTAGCCTTCTCAGGTCTCAATATTTTTTAACACTCTCCAGAAATCCACCAGCCTTTAAGCTTGTTTGATCAAGTTATTCTGTCAAATATCAATTCTGACTTTTAAAAGTATGTCCCTCAGAAATATACAGTAAAAACTGAAAATATACATTTAACTTAATTTCACAAAAAATGGACCCAAATCCTAATATACCTTTAACATATAGATGAATTCCTACAAATAAATCATCATTGGATATCAAATGTTTCTTGCTTCACATTTTAGGTCTTAAAATAGGCATACTTCAAAATCAGCATTATTTTTACAATTTTCAAGCCTTTACTTCTCTCTGTTTTCAGTCACTGTCAGATTCTTTAGGACAAAATCACTATTTTAGTGATCAAATGATTGAGAGGTTATACATATACACTGTTCTTCTCTGAACATAAACAATCTGATCTTGCAAAGACAACTTTCTTCAAATCATGGCATGCCAGAAAGCAGTCAAGTCCTATTCAAAGTCAGTTTCTGAAAACTCCAGTTTCAGATAGATTTTTGAGACTGCACCTATAAATCATGTCTGCATGGTCATGTCTATGCCACTTTTTTGTGCTCTGCAATTCAATTTCATATTCATCAATCACACACTGAAGGGGGTTACAAGTTCACAGCAAGCAAGAAAGTTGAATGGCACATGTTATGGGTATTGAAGAAAATAGTTTCCTAACCAGTGGGGATTAAACAGTAAGTCCAACAAATCAAGTGGAAATGAACTCACTAATTAAATTTTGTATGTTCTGGTTCTGGGTTGTGAGTAGGTGGTATTTTCATTAGCAAATAAAACTCAAATTTTAAGGGAAGATATGACCTTTCTGACCATTAACCTCTACAGGAAACATTATAAATTAAGCAGTAAACAGTTGGGTTGGAAGGGACGTTCAAGATAATCTAGTTCCAACATCCCTGTTAGGGGCAGACACACTCCCCACTAGACAGGCTGTTCAAAGCCCCATCCAACCTGACTTTAAACACTGCCAGGGATGGGACATCCACAGCTTCTCTGGGCAACCTGTTCCAGTGCCTCATTAACCTCACCACCAGCAAATTTCTTCTCTACATGTAACATAAATTTCCCTTCTCTTAGTTTGAACCCGTTACTGCTTGTCCTATGAGTACAATTCTTGGTGAAGAGGTCTTGTCTGGCTTCCTTGTAAGCCCTGTTAAGATACTGGAAGGTTGCTGAGGTCTCCACTTACTATCAGTTACAGCATATTTGCTAAGGGCCAAAACCAGTCAGTATACAATAATTATATATATCATCTCTGAGTAGGTATTAGGTCATTTACAAGAATGAGTGAAGGTATAAAGCAATACTAATACTAAACCTCTGGTAGCTGTTAGGAAATACACAATAAAATAAAAATTATATTTTCAAGTCAGAAGAGACTAGAACAGACCTTTGTATGTGGAAAAGTATTGAAAACACTAGCACAAATTCTTAATTGAGCCAATGATAATGTGCATCTATTTTCCTAAGGCTTTACATTTTAGTTTATTTACTATCAGTAATTTTACTGGTTTGGTTTCTCTGGGGGAAAAAACCAAAATAATTTCTCAGGATAAACATTTAACATCTAAATAATCAATCTCTCGCTGCACTCCTACCTCACTTCTCTCTTCTAACATACAGGAATAACAATGTTCAAGAGATATCCATTGATGTAGACAGTGGGAAAAAAAAATTTAATGGCTTTATATATAACATAAAAATATTTGCCATAAGTATTTAAAGCACACCAAAAAAAAGAAGCAAAAACTAGAAAATATGAATAAACACTCTGCATTAGCTCTTACACGATCAGCCATCGAGAGTTGGATTGAAAAGAGAAAGAACAGCAGTGGATGAGCATGTGTTAGAAAAGGGAGCTCCACTTTCTTCCAGATGTGATATTAGAATAGAGATGTCACACATATGAAAGTCCTAGATGAAAAGAGGCAAATAAGAGAAGTCTGGCAGAATAACTCAGGCAATGGCTGACTAAACAGTCTTGACCTCACAGGAGAGCTGCCCTAACTCTACCATAAAAATTCACTGACAACCGTTACTGTCTCGCATACTTAAAAGACACAAATCCATAGGAAACAAGCTTTTCTTACAGTTAATGCTCAAGGTTCTACTTATACTGTTGTAACAATGAAACGAAGTAGAATCAATCAAGCAGCCAGGGTCACACTATTGACAGCAAAACAAGTACAGCCATTGTATTATTTCAGTGCCAGCTCATAATGGTCTTAGGGAACATAAGAAATACAGTCATTTTCTATGTTATTTTTGGAATTCGAAGAACATTTGTGTATTACTAGAAGTACAATGGTTCATAAAATCTAAAACTTGCTGTAGGGCAAAGAAAGTTCAGTTCATGCAAAATTCAAGCCATGAATATATATAGTGACAAATACACACTAGTCAGTGTTTCTACCACTACAGGCAATTCTCTGTCTGAACTTCCACCAAGAATTATGTAAGCTCAATATAGTCATAAAACAGAATTAGCTTTCAGTATAATAAACATTTATAAAATACAGGCTATGTTTTCAGATTCAGGATGGACAAATGTGTAGGGATCCTTCTTCCCTACATGGTCTTCCCCACATCTTTTTCCCCAAGATGATTAAAACACTTTCATATGCATTTCCAGGTATTTTTAATATTATACACTTTTATTTTACCTAAAATATTCCCAGTGAGAACAAAATAATTCCTCAGTGAGAATGTATTTTAATGTTTCATTAAAAAAAAATCTCAGATTTTTTGAAATGAAACTGTTCAGGATTTGATTCCTAATATTATTAACACCTACATATGGATTTCCTGTGGCAATTTTTGCTCAATCAGATTAAAGGGAGTCATTACAATCTTATTTCAATGACTAGTGATCCTGGTGAAAACTCAGATCATCTCTGGTGATCTATTAATAGCCACAGGTATATCCATTGTGGCAGTCAAAGTAATATTGCTAAGAGGGCAATGCGCTATAGGAAATTCATACAACAGAATTCTCACACTTCTAACTACCACTGCACCAGGAGGAAGTGCAAAGTTAATTCTGAGTCTGCTTTATTCCTTTATTTTCTCTTTATCTCATGAGTAACATCTGCCTTTTTAAACAGCTCCCTCTTGTTTGTAGAGAACAGGAATCTGAAGAAAAGCCAAAGCAATTATTAGTAACATAAGTATTTAAATCCAAAAACATGGCAAAATTCAGCTCTCCAAGGAGGAACAGTACACATGCTATACTACAGTGTTTTTACCTTAAAATCCTTGCATAAGTGTATGATGTTAGGTTTGTACTAAGTGAATGCTTAGAACATAAATCTATCACTATTCTAGCCATTTTATGAAGACCATGTATAGAAGAGATCTCCATTTCATGAGCATTTATTATCTAAAAAATAAAAAAAAAACAAACAAAAAAAAAACATAATACCTAAGATAAACCAAATTATCAATCCCAACAAAAACAAGACATATTTTTAAGTAGCTTAAATAGTAAATTCACTGCAATTAAATCTTTATTTGAGGATTTTTCAACATTTTCTTCAAGCCACTGTGAAAACACAACTTTGATTCTGCAACACTAATCCACAGTAATGGGTGGTGGATTGATACCCATTGTAGTTCCATTTAAGTACAATTGATCATTTAAGTACAAATTAATTTACTTCTCAGCACATTGTTTATATTTATCAGATAGACATATAAATAGCTTATCTACCAATCAGGTATCCCCAAATTATTTCCATTCCTCCAAAGTAAAATCACTAACTTTCACAACAACCAAATGATTGTGTTCATAAAAGCAACACCAATGTAACTGAAGATTTACTTTCGGTAAAAAGTCTATTATCTACTGAGTATTTCCCTTTATGGAAACAGTTAATCTCTACTACCTTTAGTGCTACAAGTCACTGAATCTAAACTGCCAAAGAGACAAATGATACTACTCAAAAACCTATCCTGTACATTTAAAAGCTGCATTTTTTAAAGTAGGTGCAGTCTAAAACTAGATTAAATATTGGCATGAGAAACATATTAAAGAGAGGGCATAGAACAAAAATAATACAGGTATTAAAGGAGACAAACATTTTTATGTGTCTACAATCTCAAGATGGAGAAGCATCCCAAATGAAGCACTGAAAATCAAAAAGAATTTATGTAGATTATCTCTATAATACAGTTCTATCTTCCAAAGCACTTTTGCTCTAGTGAGAAATTCACAGTCAAAAAAAGAGTTGTGCACCTGCTCATTACTTCTTGTCCAGTTTAGAGTTCTGTAGGCACCAAAAGAAAATACACCTGGTATGCCCTAATATCAGAATTAAAACTGTATGGACTACAAAGGGGTACGTATCTCACGTCTGAAAGTACTTTGTACTTTACATTTGTTTCCATTCAAATCTTTACGTATGACCTATTATATGTCAGATATAATCAAATATGTCAGATATATCAAACACAGTTTGATTAGACTTTAGAATTTAGAATACCTGTATATATTTAGAAAGGAGGTTTCTCACATCAATTTTTAAGACAATTACTTAGACTGGATATAAGGAAGTATTTCTTTACAATGAAGTGTTCAGACACTGAAATTGTTGCCCAGGGATGTTCTGGATGCCCCACCACTGGAAGTGTTCAAGGACAAATTGGGCGGTGCTTTGAGCAACCTGCTGTAGTGAAAGATGTCTCTGTCTATGGCAACAGGGTTGGACTAAATGAGCCTTGAAGGTCCCTGCCAACTCAAACCATTTGACAATTCTATAGATTTATGTTTACTAAAGTCTTGTTGTCTATTTATTAGCTACTCTAGATACAATCCCTTCCTTGCTGCACATACTTCTGAAAACTACAGAGTTTTAATCATAGTTTTTCCTACATTGTAAATCAAGGCAAATTTGATTTTACAATAAAATAACAGTTAGTGATTCATGAGTAGGCTTTATAAAGAAACCAGGGCAGAAATTTTAGCATGCACAGTAGACAGAGAATATCTATTTCACTCACTCTGAACAACACCTACTTTTCTGTATTATTTGATACATGCAGATTATTTATGCCTTTCACTCCAAGCATCTGTTATGGATTGATAGAATGAAATTTTTTCTTCTCCTAGGAAAGGAGAGCTTTTGCTATTGTAGTTGAGGAAAAAATAAGGAAAATTATTTCTGGTCAGAAATATCAGTAGAAGAGTGAGTAAGGCAGTCAAGCACTACAAAGAAAAGAATATCTTAATCGAAATTTATTATTCATTTTTGAAAATAGTATATCAGCTTACCTTACATCATAAACAGTAATAACTTTATGTAGTTTCAGATGCAATATTAATGTGTTTATCCTTCTAAAAGCTTAATAATTAATCACAAAAAAATAAATAATGAATGCCCTTATGGTAGAATCACATAGTAGAACTATCCAGGGAATATTAAATGTTTGGAGACAAAAATGGATACCAGAAGATACTGAAATTTATACAAGAGACAAGGTGGGATTTACAGATGACCAAACTGAATAAAACAATTGCATGTATAATGCATCATCTATTCAGGCACACTAATGAAAACCCAACAAAATCAGCAACTACACCTGAACTGAAAAATGTAACATGTTAATGAATTCAACCTTTTTCTGACAACAAAGTACCTTCCCAAGTCAGATTAAAACAGCATGAGCTTGATTAGGGAATGAAAATAAAGACCATAGTAGTCATGGTAGAGACAATGTCTCTAGCAGGAAAGTCAATGGACTATTTAATAGGAAATAATCTGTTTTCAAATTTTACTTCACCACTAATACATTCCTCCAGTGAGCCATTGTCTGGTAGAGGGGGTCTTAATTTTCTGGCAGAAAATTCCCATGCATCTAGCACAGCTATTCATATCGTAATGTGCAATCACCTCTTCATAAGACATTCCAAAGAAAATGTATACTTTCTCAGCATGGTGCATCCATTAGCACATTCAACTGCCTAGTGAACTCAGAAGACTTAATGCTGTTCCATTACTGGCTGTTGAAGGTTTGATATCTAATCTTGACCTATTTAATGGCCCACACTTAACCAGAAAAAAAAAAATTGCCCCTTATTTGCCTTCCCACAGGGATTTAGTTCACTTGAATGGACTAAATCACAAATAGATGTACATAAATAATATTATCTTGTTAGCTAGAGACCTCCAGGTCACATAAAGTTGTTAGACTAGAGCTGGAGTGTATTTGTTTATTCCTTTTGTTGTTTTTGTTTTGATTTGCCTTTGGTTTGCTGCGGGTTTGTTTGGTAAAAATAACAAAACGACCAACCCTTGGATTCTTGTTGTTGTCCAGACAATGAAAAGATATATTGAAAGACTAGCATTACAATAAATTGACCCGTAGAGATTCAGTTTACTTTCTTCTGCAGAGCAGCCTCTGGCTAATCTGAAAATGCTAAGGAACTTCATTAACATTTTTAGTACTCTGTACAATTAGGGACTTATCAACCCAAAAGTTCTGGAGGTTTGTTTACTTTTCTGACATACAGCATTGCTACATCTATTTAAAGAATTCAAAACTACTTCCTCCCTCTTTCCATCTCTATCAAGAGCTACACTGTTCAGATTTACAGAATGCAACAGGAGAAGAGATCATTTCATCAAGTCTCTACAAAATATGCTCGGGTTGACTTGAACAGATAAAGAGTGAGAGTCTTCACTAAATGTCATCTGGAAGAAAGTAGTGTAGAGTGATATAGTTTTGATATGGTTATTAACTTTGCTACCTGAGCCCTATCCAACCAGATAAATTGTTAAGAAGTTCCTCCAGGGGGTAAAATCTGCAAGAGTTCACAACAATAAAAACACACTCTTGGATAGGTTGAGACAGTTCTGAAAACTGACATTCTGGGACCAGCCGTGAAAGCAACAATGTTCTTATGCTTTAGGCGCAAAACAAGCAAAGCTATTTACTTGCAGTTTCTGCTGCATTCTTAGTGGATTTTTAGTTAATCAAAATACATCACCACCTTGGTGTGCATGTAATAACTGATTTAAGATAGGACACTAAAGTGATATAGCTCATATGAAGGAATACATATCTCCTTAGAGCTGCAGACACAGCAGATTAGAACTGTAAACGCAATTTCAAATGTCAAAGAACAATAAAATAAAAACTGTGGAGAGGTCTGCATGTGCAAAACCACATACATCAGAAAGGAATAATTTCTTCCAAGTTCAACCACTTAAAATGGCCATCCAATCATCTAGGCTCCCTATAGACACCTCTACAGTAATATAGTCTATGCAGCTTTTGTAGGACCAACTTCTCTATTCTTCCTGAACTGACTGCAGAGCTAATGTAAGCAATTACTAGACATTTGAATTTTACATGGATTAAGTTAGGAGAGGCAAATTCCACACATACTGTTTAGGCATCTTCTTCACTAGGAGGTATGTATGTACAATTCGCTCTGAAGCACAGGCAAAGGATATTAAGCTTGCTCTCTGGGCAGTTTATCTGCAAACAGAAACAAATGAAGCCTAAGACATGGCCACCACCATGAAAGAATATGACTGAATATGTCAAGTCAGTGCTGGAAAACTTAGCAGACCACTAGTCATTTCTGGAAATGTTCTACATGATTTGCCACCAAGCTTTCTGGAAGGTTGCCAGTTCAACAGCTGCAAAAAGGAAACAAGCGGATTGACCATTACACCTATATCTGTACAGTATAGACAAGCTGAAATCATGAATCTCCTTACACTAAAACACAGCAAACCGGTCATGTTCTGAGCAGAACCTGGAATTATTAGGTTTCCCATTGTTTCTTTTAATGGTGTGTTCATCATTTTAAATGTTGCACCCCTTTATATTCTCAGTACTTTTAAAGTTTATTTGTTTGGGATATAATCATGCCTGTGTGGATTGATAGCTGTAATGATCACCAGCTTTGACTATCTTAAAAAGCTCACCAACATGTCTTGTAAACATCCAGCAAAAGCGTATTTTAGGGTCTTCCAGGAGAGATACAATTATCACTGCATTGTTTCTTTTACTGAATGGATTCACTAAGTATTTAGGTATTAGCATTAGTCTGATAATATCTTGATTGATATATTATAACACACCTTCTGTGATTGTGTAAGCTTAGAAAATTATATTTGAGACCACACTGTATTAGATGAGGGTTTCGTTGGAATCTGAAAAATTCACATGCCCCTTAGGATTAAAATGAATAAAATCTGCAGGAAGCAATACAGATACTTCTCCCAAAACAGGAGGGTAATTTCTAGAAGAAAATTAAGCACTGGTACTCTGGTTTACCATATTGTGTCTGTGTGATCAAGCTACAATTTTTCATGAATATGAGGAGAGTTTTCAATTTCATGACTCTTAACTGCTATTCTTTATGAAGAGGTTCCCTCACATCTAACAGTGCTCTTCAGAGATACTGAAGATTAACCTCTCAGAGGACACCCACAGGTACTTGTTGGCTATAAATTAAAGATCACAAGACAATTCAAGCTGAAGAGACCACAGAACTTCCCTAGTCTGACACCTTGCTCCTTTGACATTGCTTTCAGTATCGCTTCTAGGAACGGACACGTTGTTCAGAACTTTATCAGGTTTTGAAAAACTGGAAGGATGGAGACTACAACAACCTCTCTGAGCAATTCTTTCCACTGCTTTGCTTTCCTTACACTGAGAACATTTTTCCTTAAATCCAGTCAAAATCTCTCTCTTTTCAGTTTATGCCTTTGCTCTCATGCTTATGCCATGTCATGCTGGGAATAGCTTGTCTCTGTCTTCTTGCTAATCTCCTTGCAGATGTTAGTTGGATGCTGTTAGGTCCTTAAGAGGCCTTATTTACCCCAGACTTGTTCCCTCAACCTCTCCTCAGCACAGGTGCTCCAGCCCCTCAGTTCTGACAATCTTGGTTACTGCTAATTTATATTCCCAGGAAAAGACCTTCAGTGTTTTTCTGTAACAAATATACCTAGTGTTCAGATAGTAAAGACTCTCTCCTGATGGTGCTTTACCTCCCACTGCTCTACTGATGGATTTTCTCCCTTGATCTTACTTGAAAATCAATACAGGTCCCTGACATTCTATCCAACAGCACTGAACAAACTCAATGTAGAACATACAATCATTTAACTCAGAACAGATCTTTAACACCAAGTCCAGCCATTAATGTAGTCCTGGCAAGTCCACCACTAAACCATGTTCCTTAACACCAGATTTACCTTTTTAAATACCTCCAGGGATGGTGACTCAACCACTTCCCTCGGAAACCTGTTCCAAGGCGTTGCAACCCTTTTCTGACCAAATGTAAAAGGAACATGTGCTGGCATCCACAAGATAAAGAAAACCAAACACTTATATATATAAAACTCACTGATTTTCTACCACTATGTTTTTCCTGATTTTTTTCTGTCCAAACTAAACTTCAGTATACATACATTTTATTATGGCATTCCACAATTTACAGTTCAACTATGTTTATCTTTCATTTGTATGTTTCCAAGCATATCCCATCTGAGTTTTGTTGAGGTTTTATTTTTAGTAACGAACTCTAAATGATAACCTGCTTTTATCAAGTTTAGAATAACTCCTATATAATTAAAAAATAATTCTACTTTTAACCTAACACAGCTGATTTTTGTTAAATGAACACACACACCACTTTATGTGGATGCAGGAAATAATACAGTTCTCAATTTTTCCTCTGGCTTTCTCCAGACAAATTGTATTCATAGTTTATTTCTTTTTACACTAATTTAAAAATGCCTTTATAAATGTTAATAAAATATTCTCTCCCTAACTAAACTTGAGCTTTATGTTCAGCTTTGCAAAGCTGCCTGTAAAGCCACTTGTTTTCCAATTTATAAACAAATCAAATAAAAGTTTGCTTTATATGACACAACTGTGCTTGAGGCCTTATGACTTACTTTTCATCTAAAGGGAACTTCTTTCAAGATCTTCACATTTAATTGTTTTAAAGCAATTTTCTAATATTGCTGGTGTCGGTCCCTAAATGATCTTTATTTAAGACATGTATTTAGTAAATGTACAGGCCAAATGTGGAACAGTAAGGTCAAAAAAATCTAATTGCTAAAAGAAATACAGAGGCAACACTCTCTGATGCACCCTGACATAAATTTCAGGTTTTTCATCTAGAATACTGCATCAAGGCTAAACCCAGCAAATTAAGGCAGAGAGCCCTATTTGTATAAACATTAAAAGAAAAATATTCAATTTTAAAGAATAAGTTTGTGTTATTATTTTCCTAGTTAATTTCAAAACTGTGGCAAATCTAGGCATTTGCTAATCAAAATCATTAAGCACATCTTCACTGTGGACAAAGATATGATGACTTAACTGTGCCAAAGAAAAAGAAGCCTTTCTAATTGCCCCCAGTTGTTGCTATAAATCGTTCAACCAAAACAGAAATGTCTCTTTCCATGAATATTGATTTTAATTTTGCAATTTGTGATCATACAACAAACTTTAGGCTGAGGACCTTACATGTATGACAGTGATCTTTGAACAGAAAGTGGTATGTCAGTGTTTAAGTTGCTATATTCAATTAGATGTTGAAAACAAATTTACCCTACTCAAGTTACCATGCAATTTAAGAAATAGTGCAAAGATGACATAATCAAAGAAGCCAGTACTGGTTAAAATCTTCATGACTGGGGAGCAGCTTTGCTGGAAGGGGTTTGGAGGTCCTTGTGGATAAGCAGCTGAAGATGAGACAGCCATGAGATGTTGCAGTAGCGGAGGAAAATTGGATATCCTGGGCTGCATTCACAGGATCATTACTAACAGTGATAGAGATGTGACCATCCCACTCTACTCAGCATTTGTCAGGCCACACTTGTAGAATTCTGTCCAGTTATGACCTTCATAATTCAAAAGTTAAAAAAATACTCAAGCACATTGGATAGAGTCCAAAGTATCAACACAAAAATGATCAGAGAACTGGAAACCTGCCCTCTGAGGAAAGACTGAAGGAGCTAGGTCTTTCCTCCCTGGAGAAGACTTAGGAGGGACCTCATCACAGGGTTTCAGTGCTTAAGGGGCAGCTATTAAGAGGACAGAGACTCTCTCTTGGCAAAGACCCAAATGAGGAGGACAAAGGACAATGAGTAGAAGGTACACTGGAAGAGGTTTCATTTTCAGAAGGAATTTGTTCACAGCAAGAATAATTATGGGAACAACCTCCCCAGGGATATGATGAAGTTCTCACTACTGCAGGTTTCCAAGACACAATTGGACAGAGTGCATCTTAGCTGCCTTTCCCATGAAAAGTTAGACAAGATGCTATTTCAAGGTTCCTTCAAACCTGGGCTCTTCTGTGACTCTACAAAATTCACCATTGGCCAAAAGGTATCTATAGGTTTCCAATTTTCTCAAAGGAGTTTGGAATTGTTCAGTCAGGAAATATTGTGGACATCACCTTCTAAATAAGTCTATCATCTTCATGAAATAACTGGCCAGCAGTCATCCAGCTGCTAACTTGATGTTCCCTGACTTCAGTCCTAGATGTACATTACTGCAAAACTGTCCACTCAGGAAGACCTACTTTCAGTACCCATGTTAAGATGAATCCCACTGTGTGAAGGGCCCAAAGGACTAAAACAGAAATGATGAGTACTGTAAGAAAAAGATTTGGGATTTTTTAATTATTATTTGAAGATGAACAAGTGGGAAAAAAATGCTTATTTTCAGTAATCTTGTAGATACGCTTATTCCTTTAAATACAGAGTTATTTTTATTTGTATTCTAGCCACAAACTTACTCAAACTTTGGAATTGCATTAGAATAACTACCCTGAATTTTAAGCAAATAGAAGGTGAAGAAATCCAAAATAGTTTAAAGCCAATGTTGCTTATCTTTCTTGTAGACAACACTGAAAACGATCATGTCATCAGGCACCCATAATTTGCAAAATGGTATTTTCTGAACTATGTCTATTATCATGAAGAGACTGAAAAATAATTTCCCCTTGTGACCAGAAATACCTTGAAATTCTCTCTCAGTCTTACCTCAAAACAAAGAAAATTAAGAGGTGCAACAAAGTAACTTACATAAAACATTTTTTATGAGTGACCTTTGAAGTCCCATTTAAACAAATTATATACTTCACATTAAGTGTCCAAGAAGTCTTGACTACAGCAGAAATACTCAACAAGCTTTATATTGCTTTTTAAGCAAGAAAGCACATTGAAGATTTTGTTTAACTGAGGCCTCAATCAACAGCTCAATAAACAGCAGAATGAATAACACATCCATTGCTACATATGACAGATAAAATGAGATTTTATTTTTATAAGCAATATATATAGAAACAGCATGTACAGAATACACTTTACAAAATAATGCTTTCCTAATAGAATTTCACCAAAAGGCTTGAATAAAATATCCTACAGGATCAAAACAAGGAACTTCTGAAATTTTAGTGTTTATTTCCAGGGCATTATCTGAATTAGATTACAGCATTATCACTGGTATTAAAATACTATACATGTACTCAGGCCTTGGGAAGTGGGAGTAGGAAATCTGAAATCTCTGTTTCACAGCATCATGACACTTAATTCTCTTAAGTGCACCCAGTATATGTCTCTCACCTATCTCCTAAGCTGAATGTGGCTTGGGAAAGTAGACACCTCATGTTCAGAGAAAATATATAATAATGAAACCATGTTAATTTTATTCCCAGCTTCATAAAGGTATTCTGATGCAGATTTGGGTTGATGCTTGAATTTTCCTAGGCACTATCTAATAGCTCTGTATGTGTGCTTGTGGAAATCGTATTGACTCTAGTCTCTTTAAGTGGAAAATATATTTACTTCTACAATTCTACTTAAAAGCTTGACTAAGTGGTTTAATGTCAGCTTTGTACCATCATTTGAAATACCAAGAAGACACAAAACATTCAGCGAAGGCAGGCAGACATGACTTTGGACTTTTAGGAGACCTTTGATCTTCTGAAGGGCCAGAAAGGTGGAGGCCAAGCACAATAATCTGTGGATCTGTAAAACTCTAAAATAGAGTTCATCCAGTCCAATGGATCTTCTGGACAGGAAATAATGTTATTCCTTAGGAAAATTAATTTAAGCAATAACTACATATCTGATCTTTATGAAAGCTCCCATCAAATCAACATGTACTATAAGAACCCCTTTAAAAGCTGAAAGTGTGCTGTGACTTAAGGAGATAAGCAAAAATTAGGGGAAGTAATACCTCTCATTAGACAAATCTATAAATATCTGGAAATGTGGAAGAAAAGGAAACAGCAAAAATTCAAGCACATACACTTACAGGTCTTCAGCAGAGAAAATGGTATCCCCAGGGGCTTGTTCATTTCTAGCAGCTATGTCAACTAGTCCAGGAATTAACAAGTATTAATGAATAGACAGAAATAGCATATTCTTGGTTTTAATATATGAGAGGCATATAATGATTGAATACTGTTCCAGGCTACCAAACTACATCCAAAATAAGCACCTGAATATTCAGAGACAAATATTTACATTGATTTTCACACTTTTCCGCTTCATTGCAGTATGCAGCGTTTAATACTCCAGTTTAAAATTAAATACAAATTTAAAAATTATATCTCTTCATCTGCTTATGCTATCTGAGCCTGGAATGCATGTAGCAAACTAAAGGTTAGCCATTACATTATGGGTAATTACCCATACATGGATTTCCAAAATACCAGGATTTTACCCAGAACATACTTTTAAGCATCACTCTTAAGTGTTAATACCTTGACAGTCCTAACAGGCAGAGTCACTGTGAAGCTGATAAGCATACAGTAAAGGCTAAATTGATGGTCCCTTTTCTCCACAAATTATATGATTTATAATGCTGCATAACCTAGAATGCTTACACTGTGACCATTCCACATCCTACAATGGTAGCCATAATGATTCCTAGAGTTATTCATTCCTGCAGATAAGTCCACTGATTATCAGCTCTAGTTATGCTGCCCCTCAAGGCAAGTTCTAAAAACAGCAAAAAAATAGAATAAAAGTAATCTTTCTTTTGGTTCACTTTTCCTGAAAATTTACAATAAATATAGTGTAAAAATTAATTTAAGAATGTATGTACTAAGAAAAATATCTTCATAGTACCATAGAATTGCTTAGGTTGGAAAAGACCTTTAATATCATCCAGTCCAATCATTAATCCAACACTGCCAATTCCACCACTCTAAAACATGTCCCTAAGAGCCACATTTACAAGTCTTTTAAATGCCTCCAGAGATGGTGTCTCCACCACTTCTCTAAGCAAGCTGTTCCATTGCTTGATCACCCATCCTGGAAAGAAATTTTTCCTAATATCGAATCTAAACCTCCCCTGAGATGACTTGAAGCCATTTCCTCTTGTTCTGTCACTTGTTACTTGGCAGAAGACCAACGCCCACCAGTCTACAACCTCCTTTCAGGCAGTTGTAGAGAGCAATAAGGTCTCCCCTGAGCCTCTTTTCCTCCAGGCTAAACAACTCCAGCTCCCTCACACACTCATAAAACTTGTGCTCCAGACCCTTCACAAGTTTCATTGCCCTTCTTTAGAAACGTAATCTTTGACAGATTATGGTTAATTGCAGTCCTCAGACTTTAAATTTCATACAGTGCAGACACTTGCATACTTCCTAAGAAAAGGCACTCAAGTCCCTATTTCCAAAAACAACCTATGCTTGAGCTACTCTTTTACACTGTGTAGGAGCTTCTGCAGGTTGCACAAGTTCTGCCGTTTCCCTACTCGCTGTTACACTGAGTTCCCTCTATTGCTTTGTAAAGACATAGCAGCATGCAGATTTCTAACATGAAAGCATTATATAAATCAATGATAATCTTAGTATATTTATAAATATATATATACATCCTCAGACCACATCTGGAAGAATTCAATGAAATCTGCCATAGGAGAGAAACTGCAATTTCTGCTAAATGCTATACAACACTTGAACATATCTTTCCTTTGGAATAGGATCATAGGTTTCTGATCTATCCTGTCTCCTAAAATTCTAAAAGTTACTGCATACAGTACTCAAATATTTAATAATGCAATTAATTCCCAAAATAGCTGACAAATCATTTCTAAAACATCTTACAGCATGAAATCCTGCATAGTCCCTAAACTCACGAAATTAACTGTGCCTAGGGGAGATTCTTAGCTTGTAATGCAGTAATGAGTAATTGTTTAGTATTTCCTTTGAAGTACATATTTGCTGCTACACTGTTGCTAAACACATCTCATCAGTGAATCCAGAAAATTCTTTTAGCTAAAGGGATAATTATAAAGCTGTCTACATAACAAGATATCCTCCTTGAAGCTCTAAATCAGAATCCAAGACTGTATTTCTGTAACAAATATTTCTTTTCATTTTTATTGATCTTTTCACCCTCAGGAACCGCAACAGCACCTTCTCATCAAAGTCTTCTGTCCAGTCACAGTGCCTGATAGTAGTTACTAAATTATTATTTAAGTAGCTATTCCAAATAGAATTGTTATTTCCATATTGTCACGTGCAGATAAGAGATTACACTTTCACAAATATCCTTTAAGCATTAGAAAAACTAAATTGCCAATTTGAATCAAGCTATTCAACAGTTCGTACTGTCGCTGAAAATACTGACATCAAGGATAAATAAAGTCAGACAAGTTCCAGGAGTATGCTGAAAGAAAACCCGGAATTACACCATATGGGTTTTTTTGCTTCCTTTATGAAAAAAAAAGGAATTCTGGAGAATACTGCTCAGAAACTATGAAGTTTATGTAGAACAAAATTAGGCTAAAAATATATATTGAACTAAATATACAAAACATAATAATGCCAATAGATTATATTTCCAGTTTTACATCTCCCCCATTTTTTGAGTCAGTAATTAAGAGCATCATTTTAACTCTTTGGTTAAATTCTAATACCTACACTTATCACCGCTTCACTTTTCTTTTTAAATTCACACTCTTTCTTGGCTCACCCTGTTTACCTAAACCTTGATTAAAATGGATTAGCAACACCTAGATTAAAATTACTGGGATTTGAGGTGGTAGGTGGTTGGGTTGGGTTTTTGTTTGGGGTTTTTTGTTGTTGTGTGTTTATTTTTAAGTAGAGCAAAGAACCTGAGAAATACATACTTAGCTTTCAGAGCAGTATAAGAGTGCTGTCAGTATTATTGATGTCCAATTATCTGATATAGGAATTACTTATCTCCTTCATGAAAAACATCATTAAGCCTTGCTTATATCACGATAAAAGAACTGAATCCTTTTTTTTAAATTTTGGATTTTTATGTTTCAGACAATTCTTTCCACTTCAATAGTCATGGTTTCAGTGCTATTGCTCTCTTAATCTTTTCCAAACTTTATAATGTGAGAAAAGGTACACTTTCCAACATTAGCATCTTAAACAAGCCAGCTTAACACGATTCAAAAACCTTTACCAACAATAAGCCAGAGAAATCTGTTGATTAATGTGCTCTTTTGCCTGATTAGTGGTGGCCATTTAACATGGTCTTCATGCATTGGTCCAATTCCTTACAAGGTTTTAGGGTTTTTAAACAAATTAATTTAATGCAACTGAAAATACATCATTGTTGTCTATCTATAATCACTGTTTGACCACACTTTTCTTAGCAATTCTTTGTCTTCACTTTGGATTCAACAAAACTTCTGAGAATACTAAATTAACATACCCACAAAGCTAAGAAAGTAAACATTCAGATAAATTAGATTTTACAAAACAGTCATAAGGTTCAGACATAGGGAGGTTGCTTACTGGAAGCTTTGTTACAATCAGGGGAAAAAGAGAACAAACAAAGAATATAATCTATAAATATGTCCCCCCAGTCTTTCATGTGCAAATATAGAGAGTTAATTAGGGGAAAATATCTACATATTTACAAATCCAACATTATTCTCTTTTTCATTTCCATTCTCAAATACCAAAGGAATTATAACTTCAGGATTTTTACTGTATCCCTTAAAATGCCTAGTTTCAAAATCAATTTCCTAGGCAGCTCTGTGAGTAAATACATTTGTACATTAGTTCAATTAATGACAACTTATGAAGGTATTAGAATCTCTCCTCATGATCTTTGCATCTTCTTTACAGTTACACACTTACAGGAAATACCATTGAATCTGTTTTCCTTATCCAAGAAAGTCTACACACCAGCTTTAAAAATTTCAAAAGTTTATTAATAAAATTTTATCTCCCTTTTTTTGAAGCAAATGAAAATCCCATGCACAGAAATGAACCATAAATCCATTCTGCATATGCAAAAAATCCCTAGAATTTTGCCTACAGTATTTAATATCACTCTAAATTTCAGGTGTTTTTTCAACTATCATTTTCATTTACTGAGAAACTAACAACAACAAAAAAAAAAAAGGCAAAAAAAACTACACAAGATAATCGGGAGTGAAAAGAGAAAGTGCTCAACTAAATAATGCTGCATTCCACCAGGCAGCACACAAAAGGTATCAGCTGCAAACTGTGATTTATTTTTTTTTAGGGTAAATGCCTAAATGTTGACCTTGGCTTCTCGCATTCAAGAAGTACCACAGTGCTTCTCTACATCTTCCATATATAGCTACTAAAATGGGCATTAAAAAATAGAATTAATAGTCAGAATAGAAAAAAAGTACGCTCTTTTCTATATAGAAGAAAGGAGCTGAATTGGATGATAGGCAAAAGCAATTAGTAAGGAAAACTTTATGTTAATTAAGCAATAGGGCTTGTTAGGTCATCTTAATTATGCATGCTAATTTCTGACTTGAGGCACAGAAAACTGTGAAGATTAATAGCTGTAGAGTAAAAGAATTCTGAACTCATAACACTTTATTTATGCTCTATTTTGCTTGGTGTGAATCATGGTTGTCATATATAAAGGTGGAAGTGTATTTATGCTCCGGGTTTTGTGGGTTTTTTCCTCTTTTGGTGTAACGCTTGTGCACACTCAATAAGTGAAGTATACCAAAGTAAAGTTTATTCAAAATAGCATGTTGTCCCTCTGTTTTATTTTTCTACTTATACAGTATAGATGACAATACTGTTAGAATTTAATGAAAATATTCAGTCACAACTATTATCATTTTTCCATTTTGCAGGAAAATTCAAAACTCATTTTTTTACTCCAGACTAAAATAAGGATGAACTCCTGCAAATCTAAACTTTTTAAGAAAAAAAATAGCTGAAGTTACATATTGTTTCATTATGGTTTGTTTGGGGTTTTTATTAACTTGTATTATAAGTTCATTTTTCAAAAAGAAATCATAATCTGGTTGGAAAATAGTGTGGTTTTACTAATGCCAAATCATTCTGTTCAAGTGGTTGCTAAGTACCAATCACTTTCAAATGTCAGAATTCAGTATAAAGATGGTGGAAAATAACAGCAATGAGTATTCACATTTTGTCCTTAATAGAAATTAGTTTAGACTTTAATAGAAATCATATCTTATAAACATTTATACAAGCACTCTTTTTTTATCAAGAAGATGGTAAAGAAAGTTTGTATAGCCTGATACAACACGTCAAGTGACTTCAAACATTTCTACAGATTTTCTGGAGTCATGAAAAAAACAAAACCAATTGTACTTTAGTTGCTCTCCTAAATCATAGAATGAATTTAGTTTCTTTGTTATAAAGGTAAGTAAACTTGTATTACTGTAATTGTTCAATATGGTAACCTTGATTAAATAGTTTAATTTTTTTTCTCCGAAGTCCATACAAAGAAATACTTAAGAAATCCTAAGAGGAGAGTGAAACGTGATTGAAAATTCAATTTTGATCACTTTTCTTCTCAGGTATGCTAAACCTTTTCAGAGCTGTGCCAAGGAACAGCTTAGAAGAAAAAACTATCATAATTGAACTCAATAGGATTCACATTTGAAAATTTGACTTGAAAAATTAGAAGGAGATGAGATGAAATTTTATACCAACTTTTTATTATATCGGGATACTAAGGTAAGATAATTATGAGGAAAATTATATACTAGTTAGAGAATTATACAAGCTTACAGAAAAGACCTTGACACAGCAATTAAGACTGGCAACTCTATGAATCATAAATAAGAAAAAATAATGTCAATATTATATTGATAGATCTAACTGTCATAGGGGCAAAGTCAATGTGGTGAAAAAGTCAGGGGTAGAAGTACCTTACACAAACACCACTGGAGCTTAAAAACTTTGCAATCCATAACTGCCTGGTCTGACACCACCAGAAAAAAATTAGTCTTCACTGAGGTCTCTAAATGCTTTATACAAGCCTCAGGTTATTTTTGGCATGAGTTTCAGATGTTTTAAAATCTGATTAAATGGCATTTAACTATATGGTTCAAGTTGAATGCATTCCCATTAAGCAGTATTCTTGCTAGTTTTTTTCTGATTAAGCTGTAGCCATTATCAGCCAGTGAAAATAAAACACATTTCCAGTCCAGCCCACCTCAGTTAGCATATTCCATAGCAACAATATCTGTGAAGAGTCATTGGTTCCCAAGCCCATTTCTGACTTTACATATACATGAACAACAGCGACATGAAAGTCAAATTTTACACATTTTACAACTTCACTGATAATAAGTAAATAAAATGGCTTATTTTATTCTGAGCACAGAAAGAACATTGTGCAATGATGTCATGATGTGACTTTTTTCACATCTTCCAAATGGACACGCTGTGGATGATTTTTCTGTATCTAAGGGCCAGGTAAAAAGAATTATGCAATCTCATAATGCTTGTCAAGATTGTTAGCCCTTTAAATATAGTTTAAATACTATCTGCATCTGTCGGGTATTTAAAACCCAGGTAATCAAAGCACGTTTAGATGCTTAATCAACAAAAAGAATGACCATAAAATATTCATCACAATCTGCATCCACTTAGAGCACAGAGGGTTCTTAAGGGTCCAGAAGAGAAGCCACTGTGTTTTTCATGCACTTTTTTATACTTTTCTATCTTGAGGCAAAGTAATGATGTAAAGTAGTATCCTTACACAGTCATATACCAGCAATTATAGGTTTCTGCCTCACATCAGAAGCTTTTTGGAGAAAAGCACTTTCTTTACAGCACCACAGGAGATGAAAAACATGCAACTGGCCCACAGAACTCTATTCCAACATTTATTATTCCATTATTTTTTCACCATGCCCCTATGTTCTCATAAAGTAACTACCACTACTGATCTTGGTAAATATCCAAAGGTTTGAGATCAGTTACATCTTTGATCAGTAAATAAAAAATACAACTATAGTGAATGAGAAGAAGTGATGCAAATTTTAAATTCAAAAAGGTAACAATAAAAGAAAGTATTAATGTAAACAAGGAAGCATGAAACAATGACTTACAGTAATAAGTAGCAGCTATATATCAACTAGATGTATGTTTCATACAATTTTCAGATTTTTAGGGGTTCATTTGCTTGTTTGAAATTATTTAGAGAAATGAACAATATCTTTTAAACTACTGTATGATGGAATCTGTAAAGTGTAGTACAAGGAAAGCAGTAAACAAATTAAATTTAAAATGTTACAAATTACCATGTTCAAGACATTATATACAGAAAACACATTTAAAAAATTTTTCTCTAAAAATGGTAATTTTATGGAAAAAAATTAAATTAACTTGTTAAAATATTGATTGTAATTTAGTACCTAATATCTATTATATCATTAAACCTTATCAGTAGAAAAATATTGTTGATTAGCTGTGTTATGTAGAGTGATTAACACTGATAGATTGCTAAGATAGCTGTCTTCAAGAAATAAAATTTGTTATTTTTCAAATAGAAGAAGGGAAGTCTAAAACACCCAACCAAAAAACAACAACAACAAAAAACCCCAAAAACCTAACAAAAGCAAACAAAAATATCCCCCCAAAAAACAAAGCCGAGGAAAACCCAACTACCTAAATTTCTAAGGGCTTAAAGTGGAAGTCTTTCAACAAACTTGAAGACTAAAGCAGACCTAATGTAGGATGTCTTTTAAAATAAATCCCTTTTAATTCCAACAAATGAGCAGAAATTCACCAAACCTAGCAGTGAAACTATATTGGCAGGAACATAATTGTGATTTTTATGTACTGAAGGCCAAAGAATAGTGGCAATTTAAGGAAAAAAAAATATATAAACAACCAGATTGAATAAACAGATTAATCTAGAGGGCAAGAAAGTAGAAAAGATAAAAGATAGTAACAAGGTGCTGTTTATAATATTAATAAAATATTTCGAAACAACATTTATGCAAAAATTTAGAAGTACACATTATTAATGAATGATTCTTAAATGAATAAGACACAAAAGACAGAGAGACAACTGTCTTTAGCTTGATTTTTGTCCTATAAAAATTTTTCACCAGCAAATTAAGGAAATATGGACTAAGTGAATTAGATATTTAGAATACTGCAGTATAATTTGAAAACAAAAAACCAGTATGTGTAATTTTGAAAGAAAGTTAATATAATCATGTATTCAATCTGCAAAATATTAACAGAAATCTCACAGTTACTCTCTGATTCATGTTTACAATATTTGGTTACATCTCTCTAAACACTTTTAGTAACAAACTAAAAGTTTTTTTTTTTTTTCCTTCACAAACATATAAAAAAAGGAAACAAATACTGGTATTCATACCGTCATAAATCCATCCAGCAAACCTGAATCAGGCTTCGGGGGTGCTTGCAAGCGCTCCATAGACCACTTCTCGATGATAGATGACACCTGGGTATTTTCTGTGTTTAGAATTCTGAATCCAGTCATATTGACACCACTGTACCGATAGGGTTCCACATCCAAGGCAAACAGGTCCTGAAAAAATTACCATTGTATAAGTTCTGTAATAGGCTACAATTGCTATTTCAATTGTTGGACCATCTCCCCATATGAGAGCATGGTAATTTTTCAGTGCTATTTACACCAGGAAGCATGTTCTGCTTGTCTGGGGGCCTGTGTCTGTGAGCAAGCAATTTGACTGCCCTTGTAGTGGGAGTAATCTGATTTTCAGAGGAAGAACAGACTTTCAGGAAATGAGCTGTATCTACTACTAAGTAGGCTAAAATACTACAGTAAGCTTAAATATTATTGCTAATTGCTAAATATTAATATTAATTGCTAGTTCTTGAACTTACAAGAAATCAAACAGACATCAAATAATAAATTGAACAAGACTTTCCTTGCACTTTCACTCAGTGAAACTTAAACAGGTTAATCTTAGGAGGATAAATGAGTGGAGGGGAGTGGGCAGGGAGTGGGGGTGGTGGTGAGCAGGGACAAGGGGAAATGTATTGGCTTTAAATTTAATCAAAAGCATTTTTCACTGCCATCAATCATGCTTCCAAATATGGACATATCTTTGATTAGGAATTTATCTTTGCAAGAATAACTTTTGCCAATTTATATGTTTTCAATATATCTCTATGTGTGTGTATGTATAGTTAGGGGCAAATATAATTAATTAAAGTAAAACAATTCAAATTTTGGCTCAAGAAAGTAAATTCAAGGTTATCCTAGTGCTTTGATCGAAGCCTAAGAAGCAATGTAGAAACAGTATTTGACTTCAGGAAACTCCAGTCTAAGATCAAGTTCTGAACGTGGGGAAAAAAAGATGTAATCAAGGTTATACATATTATTTCCCTATAACATAATTTTAGTTTATTGAACACAGAAATTTTCCCTATAATTCATAATTAGTCATTCATCTAATTTTTAATTTAATTTTTGTTCTTTACTAGCATTAGGTGTAATACTTGCCTGAATCCATTTTGTTTACTGGCTAGAGCTGAAGAAGATTAAAGATTGTAATATGAAAAACCAGAACACCCATTGTTAACACCACCAAGCCCACAAAAATATCAACCAGTTATCAATTACTACCTATTTTTAATTCTGTAGCTAGTAATTATGATATAATTTCCCATACATAATATTTAAGATATGCAGGTGTCAAAATTCATTTAAAATAAGCTTACATCCTCTTCACAAGGAAATAAAACATTTTATTGCAAAATAAATATTAGACATAACTAAAACTATGTTACATTTTTCTCTTTAAGAACTTCTCTCAGATTTTACTGTGCAAGAAGTCAGAACCTTGGATGTAATTTTTTAATCCAAACACACTCATGTTTACACTGGAATGTAATAAATATATACAATATTATGCATATATTACAAATGTACATAGGTCAGTGTATGAATGAGCTAGTGCATTAGATCCTGAATCAATCAAGAGATTACACAGAAGACTGCTGTAAACACTGTGACTGGAAAATTTATTTGACAGGACTTTTACCATGTCAGGTAAGAAGCAATTAATATAATATATCAAAACAACTAAATTCTGATGGAAGTTGCAGAGCTACGTTGCAAAACCAAAATCTATGATATGTTTGTGCACAGTAAATTATCTCTTGATAGTTCCAAGTCAATATAATACTCTTGTCTCCATAGATAAACTAATGTTCTAAGAAGTAAATAAGAATGACAGAAAATTCTGATTTTTAAACAGAGCTTTAAGAGTAATAATTCAATGCCAATGGAAAGCATAGCACTCGAAAAATTTTCATCAATAGCAAAATAAAAATCTTAAAAATATAAAAACTTTTAACACCTCTAATCCATTTTTATGAAGGGAAATTTATTTACTGAGGGAAATTCTCTTGCATGCAATCCTAAATCTATAAGTGATAGAACAATCTAGCCTTCTAAAATAAGATAGGTATTTGCACAGGGTTTGCCTTTTAACTTCACAAATTATTTGCTTTCTATTCAACTAGCTATTTCATGTTAATGCTTTCCATGAACTTCTGTTTTGTGATTCTGAGGTGGACTCCTATCCTACCACAAAGGATTCATTTTCATAAGAACTTAAACATGTGACTTTAAACGTGGGTCATTTCAAGCATGATTTTGCCAAGGCACATCTGTATCACGTTTGTCTCATACTTTTATTTTAAGAAGTATAATGAACTGCAATCTAATTATACAAAATTGAATGCAAATTCAAGACAGAGAAATGTGCACAACTGTGGAGACTCTGTAGTCTCTAGAATAATATTTTACCAACTTTTAAACTGTTTCTTAGTTAGGCTGTGGTGAACAGGAAAAAAGACTTCACATACGTGTTTGTTATGTTTTGTAAGAGCATTCCTATTTTAAAAGTTCGTTTATTGCAAATGGTAGATCCAAGAATGATCAAATTCCTTCTAAGTTACATTTACAGTGGACACCAAGGAATATTGCATAATTCATGCACCTAAAAAGCTCATGTGAATTGTTAAGTAAAATGCTGCTAAGATTCACACCAAATTATTCATGAATCATATGACAGAGAAGAACTACCCTGTAAAATGTCGGATTAAAAATATGGAATATATGAGCAAATTTTAAAATGTCATAATCTTCACATACAAATAACTAAAATATAAAAAGAACAAAATGCTTAAAATAAACAATGTATTATGAATTATACACTTAACCCTCCTTGACAGTTAAAAGCTGCAGTGCTACAGTCAGATGCTTTTACAGTTTCTAGGACACATTGTTGGACAATAATTAAACTATCCTGATGAGTTTTCACTGAAAGGAAGAAAACTCAGCAAGCACCTTGCACTCACACCCCATTCCAGAGAGACCTTTCTCACTTTGTTAAGTAATACAATTAGGAAAGTAGCATCTTTGTTGAATGTCATCACTATGTTTTTACAAGCCACTTACCAGTGTGGTAAAGATATAGTGATAGTATTCTGTCATCATCCCCATAGCTAAAGCCTTGAAAAAATAAACAAAAGATTAATGTTTCTGAGGCCACATAATACATTTTTATCACACTTACATGGCAAATGAAACACTGCAAAAGAACATTACTAATATCAGACTATAGGGTTGCAATTATACTAAAATTAGGTCAAGCAAGTCGTTTCTTAGCAGTTAGAGAAGATTACTGACTATTAAAGGAATTTATGAACCAGATCTTCTGATAGAAAGAATATTATTAGACTGTTTAGTGCAATGAATTTGAAAGAGGCTTGTATTTTTACATACTAACGGATACATTAAGTTACAACACAAAATTTGAATCGACAATATTTTCATTCATTATTGAACCCATCCCTTAAAATGAATTACCTAATAGGATCTTTTGTTCTATTTTGATGAACAATACCATGCATTTAAAAGAAGAACCCAAGCTTATATTATACATGTGCCATTTTTCTAACCATGGAAGAAAATTCTCTTGAGTCAAATTTTGAACAGCAAGATAGATACTACTTAAATAAAAATGAAGAACAAATATTCATAGAATTACTTTATAAATTCAAGTATCTATCCAGTACCTTCATTGGTCTTGCTAGGTATGTAATACCAAGTAGTTTTTGATAAACTGTGCATTTTAAAAGTTCATGCTTTCTTGTCAACTGCATAAAAACAAGTATTTGTAGATAAAAAACTATGTCTTATCATGTTTGTTCATTAAGGGCATTTTCTCCTGAAAAGCATCTATCTTCATGCTCTGCACAAAAGCTGCCTTAGCATTTTCCTCGTTTCTAGGAATTATCAAAGGAATTCTTTGCCAAGTTGCTACCAGATGGACCTTTTAAAGACACTGAAGGCCACAATTATACTACTGTGACAATACCAGAATTTGTATAAAAAGGAATTCTCAGCATTCTGAAGGCTGTGGGAGCCTTTTTACTTGTGGCATTGTCTGAAAACTGATGAAATTAATAGTCTATATCTTATTTTCCAAAGAAAAAAATCTAAAACTAATCCAAGTATCAGTTGCAGATCTGATTTTATAATATTTTAAACAAGGTTTTGAAAAATACTACACCATTTTTCCAAAGAATGTCTATACTTGTGTATTTAGAGTTCCCCAATAGTAGCTAGAACTAGAGCATAGTGTTCCAGTAGTAATTAAATTCTCTTAAACACAGGAAAACCACATTCCCATGAGAAATCTACAACTTCATTAGGAACTCTACAACTACAAACGTTCTTAGCATTTATAAGAGCTTTTTTTTAATAAAACCAAAGCATCTTTTTCTATATATGTAACACATTTGCAGTCACCTATATCATAACTGCTTCAAATCAAGTCTTTCATACTCCAAAGGATCCCTACACAACATCCTACGCATGTTCCTTATTCTGCTATGTGATGATGCTCTTTTCCACGTCTTCTTTCTTTCACTCTCTCACTTTTTAAAGATCTCACTTCTTTTTCCTCTTCAAACATTGCAATTTCTCTGTTCTCGTTATTACAGTGCTTCCCTAACCCTTTAAATTATGTATGCTTTCCCTGGTTGCCTGGAGATGTAGATAACAATGAGATTTGCCTTAATTTAAGTATGTTTGTCTGATTGATGGGATTTTTTTTTTTTTTTTACTTTTCATTACATACTTTTGGCCAGCAAAGAGTAGTTGCCTTTTCACTAGGTTCTCAAGGTACTTTGTTTTCTGTATTTTCAACTTGTGTTGTCTTCCACCAATTTCACTGTTAATCTTTCCAATCATCCTTCAAGCTGAAACTCCTTGCCATGTCTCCCCAGATTCATCCCTCCATAACCAGGAAAAAAAATTGACCAGCTAATAATGCAGAAATGGATATATAAAGATTTTTTTCAATCACCACTTATAAACACTATATTTGGAATATTAACACTAAATAAAAAATATATTGTTAACATCCCTTGCGTCAATTTTGACCAGCAAGAGCTCACATTCAGCTTCAGAACTACAAATTTTAGGCATATTTAAGGCATTGCAGTATAGGACCTGAATGGAAAAGTAAAAATCTACAGAATCTGTATAAAGATCTAAACACTCATGAAAGAATTTTTTCTGTATGCTCCCTCTGTAATCTTTAGGATGAGCGGTGTAGTTTGATGAAACACTTTACAATTTGATTTAAAGAGGCTGAATGCTGACTCTTGGGTCCTGGGCATGATTAAAGATACAATGCTTTTCATTTTGTTCACATTTCCCTCTATTCATACATTTTTCACAATGCTGTATACTGTGAAAGAAAAGTTTCTTTTCGCCTAAAAACTACTAGGTACCATATAAGTAATGTATCTCAATGAAGTATTGCTAGTATTGCAGCTTAATATTGCCATCAACACATTCTCTATCTGCATTGTTTAGATTTAAATTATTTAAAAGAATTAAATGTACTTTCAATGATTTGGGCTAAGCAACTAGAATAACTAGGCTGGCTTATGTTTAGAAAAAAACACCAGCAGAGGTTTAAAATTACTAGGAATTAATAAAAATTTTTCAATCAATGAACAATAAAGAGAAGAAATTACATTATACATGTATGCTTACTGGCAATTTTAATTGTACCTGCAATAATACCCGTAAGTACCTCTAATGAGACACATACTTCCAACTCTTAAATACATTTTGTTTTCAATTTAAACCCTACAATTTTCCAGGAAATATAATGTAAACATGAATTAAAGTCACTAAAAGCTGTGCATTAGAAGTGTAGAACACTGTTTAAGTTTAGGTATTCTTCCTATCCTGCTTATTGCAAGTCATAACTCAATTAGAAAGCTATGGGGAAGATGGTCTCTGAGCCAGTTAAGTATTTGGAATTCTGCTGTATCTCACCTATTCATTTTTCTTGCACACAATATTTTCAAAACATCTACCCAAATGTACTTGGGTGTTTTGCAGTTCCATTATTAGTGCAAATTATAGAGCCATAAATATAAATATAAAGCCATATTATCTTATGGCTCTAAGATACCAGTTCCTTCTGTCCTCAAATTGGAAGATACTAATGTGGTCTGTTGGTAACATACTATTCAGCTATCACTATCTGATTAGGAATACACATCTTAGAGGCCTCAAATAAAAATAAATTAAATATATAAAAATACATACATACCTAAACATTTCATATATAAAATAACACTAAGCAAGCTTTTAAAACCATGCTTAAAGCATTAATTCTCCGAGGTACCAGTTCCTCACAGTTGAAAGACTAATATACCTTTATGTTCCTCCTGAACATATATTGATTAATCTGTTTCTTTATAAAAGCATAATTAAAGCACCCACCATTTGTGTCACCAACAAAATTACCTCTGAAACCCTTGGTTGATTTTCAGTTAGGCCTCAGTAAAACTGACATACAATTTCCCTGCTTGCTAAATACCATTAGGTGTGGATAATACTTTTATTTATTAGGGATGAAAAAGATTAAGCCATCTAAAGCAAAATGAGGATTACCTGTTTCAAGATGCCTGCTGCCATTTCATGGCTGCAGTCAAAGATTACATGGAATTCTTTGCCTCTTTTCATCTCCTTTAGCAATGGCTTTGCATCTTTTGTGTCAGCTGGTAACTGACGGATTTTTAGTCTTAGGTTGTATCGTGATGGAGCCTTGATGAGCTCTTGTAATCGAATGAGACCTTAAAGAAAACAGGATTCAGGAGAAAAGAAAATTGTCAAAACAAGAACCTAAACTGCTAGCAGGAAAACATACTATAAGCACTCAAAGCTTCCTGATTTTTTCCCTTCTCAGTTGGTTGGAACTCATACACAAAAATGTTATTAAAAAGAAAAATTAAGTATCTGTACTCCCGACACTTTTATCACATCCCTTGTGTGAATATTTTCCCTTAATATTAACGGACAGTAAGCAGCCTCATTTAGGATTACCTTAAGACAGGCAAATCTTCCTCCAGTATTATCATGCAACTATGACATTCCCCTTCGAAGAACATATTACTCTAATTCAATTAAAGCCATATCCCAGACTAATAGTTTTTAATCAGACTAGCCAGTCTCCCAACTAATAAATCAAGTTTACATACAAAGCTGTGAATCATTGCAGCACTGTAGAACACTCTCATATGAATCTGTTCTCATATTTCTATACTGAACCACTTTTCAAGAACAAGAGACAAAAGCAGCTTTACACTACTGTGCAAGTTTCAGAATCGAAATCACTCCAGAACAAAACTTACTATGTGTGCGGAAGAGACTTTGAAATTATTTTGATTGTATAAGACATTACAGTGATTCATGATGTTCAAGTTTTCTGTATAAGTACTGAGTACTTTCAACATATCAAGTGTTAAAGGGAAGACTGATTGTTCTTTCTTGACTGCAAACTATTCTTTCAAAGTATTGTTTATTCAAAAGGGTGGAACCCTTAATATGTATGTTTTATCCATATCTTCAGGTGTTACACCAATCACCTTTGTTACACCTTTGGAGATGGGATGGACAGTTAAACTGTCAAGGAACTTTGAGATGAGATGGAAAGAAGGGGAAAAGAGATGTTGGATTTCTCTGTAGCAAGTTTAAGTTACAAAATTTCAGTAAACAAATGAAAGAAATTACAAATTGACAGATTCCTTGATTTGTCTCCATTGCTTGCACCAGTGAAATACGGTTTTGGTCTTTTACTGCAGGTCCAAGCTTTGTTACAGAATGGCAAGAAGTGTTTTCTTGCCTACAGGACTTTTTGTAGCAAATGTCCTCCAATACCCTAATGGATTAAACATTTAGTTTAATTAGTTTGGGAATCACAGAATGTTCTGAGTTGGAAGGAACCCACAAGGACCATCATGTCCAGCATTTAACTGAATGGCCCACACAGGGATTGAACCCATTACCTTGGTGTTATTAGCACCATGCTCTAACCAACTGAGATAACCTCAAGAAACAGCAGTAGGTGAAACCCAAGAATTTCAAAACTTCCAAGCTTTGTTCTGTTCCAGAGCATTAACCAAGAATATCAGTCCCTCAAGGTTCTAAGTGGGCTGTTCAAGACTTAAGAAACAAGAAAGTTGTAATATTCATAAATCTTATCATTATTGGGCTACCTCAGAAAAAGAAAATCCCACTAAAACTTGAATTAGTTGATCTACAGATGCAGGAACTAATACTGGAGCAGTTAAAAGCTGGCAAGGAGAATACTATGATAGTGTCTGCCTCCCGGGTTACCCATGTATCTGATAGAGAAGTGATGAGCAATAAACAAAGTTCCACATTGGAAGGCAGTACAAAAGACAGAAAGCTAATAAAGAAACCCGAGCATGAAAATATGGGGAAGAAAACCTGTGAATGCACATCTCTTCAGTGCACTGACTGGATCTCAGTGCTGAGGTAGTACACATGTACAGGGAAGCAGATGAAGTATTTATGCCTTCAATAACTTCAAAAACAAATAGTAACCCATGAGATTACTCAAAATATATTTTAAGATAAATTAAATTTGAGACATAAGCAAATTCCAGGGGTCTCAAAGCTATGGTTCTCATCACTGTGAAATAAAAAGCAACCTTAAACTTGTAATGTGTAGTATTTTTCATAGCTTCTACATGTAGCAGAATATTTAATTTTAGTAATAGTTACAGTGAACCCATACTTCCATTTTTAAGATTTTAACATATACTTCACCATGTTTCCAGCCACCAGCATTTGTAAAGTTCAGATGGAGTATGGCAGGGAAAAAAACATGTTCCAGTCTACTAAATGACTCACTTCAGTAGTCCACTTGGCCACCCACTATAAAGAATAAATTCTTTACTGGCATATGTTCAACAGCTTCCAGCTTGCTGGGCTCTCAACAGGACGATTTTGGAAAACAAAACTCCCTCACTTGCAAGGGAGTGAAGACTCTGTGGGAGTCACTCTGTGGAGAGTGCCTGGTGTCGGGTGCTACTGTGAAGGTGTGTCACAGGTGGCAGGTACCACTGCCACAGTTACCCTACAGCTCCTTGCTGCAGAGAAACACCTCACAGAACAAAAAAATATCTGACAGTGTTGAGCATACCTTTCTCTGGTACTTTTTATTTATCTGGTAAAGAGTTGAGAAGCAGAATTTCCTTATTCAAGCATTGCAGGGAACTGAGAGCAAGTAAAGGCTTTCAGTTCTGGATCACACTTCAAAAGCTGGCTCTTTTACATACTAATTAAAGGCTAGAAGTTTCTTCTACACTGTATCTACCATTTGGGATGTAGCATTTGTGTTTTAAAAAGTGTGCAAAGAATAGATTAGTTTTGCTGGAAAGTGAAACCCACCAAAATAATTTCTTGAAGAGAAATGGCATAAACACACCACCATACACAAATAAAAACTTTTCTAGGCTAAATATTGAACAGTGGGTCATTATTTGTAAACAAATTAAAAATTAAGTACTGGAAAGATATAACGTAAAAGAACAAGGGCCCACATGTAAACTGCAGCACTTGGGTTCATCTATGGACAATAACCGCTTCCCAACTCCTGGTTGTCACTGATCTTCTCTTCCCCTAAACGCCCTAACATCCTGGTTTCTGCAGGAGTAGTTTCTGCAGTAGAAATGGCCAAAAAGAGTTTCAGGGGATCAAAACATCACACAGTTGAGAGGTAACCAGGCAATACACATAGGATATAAATAAATTGTGCCCCTATCCTTATCACAACAATCTATTTGGAGTTCAATTTTTCACAGCTATCAGATATCATATGTTAAAGGCTTTTTACAGTAAAACTAATGCCTTGGAATAACAAAAAATGAGCTCTACCTTATTTAGTCTCTTTAACATATAGTCCTGGATACATTAGGTAATGTCAGTCAAATTAATTGCTTACTTTCATTATTAGATTATACCAAAATTTTTTCTGTCTACTTTTTCACTTCCTCCATTTGAATGATTGAGATTCCTAAGACTCAGAGAAGATTGCTTGCTCCTACTGTGTGCACTTTGTCTGTGGCACTCAATTTCTATCCTCCTATACTCGGTACATATTGGTACCGGCCAGCATTGTTTTATATCAAACAAACATATTTATACATTAACTAAGATTTTTGAGCTACTGTTAATACCAAAGTAAGTTTCAATGCTGTTGTCTGACATTAGAGGAAATGTCATAACAAGTAGGTTATGTAGAATAAAAGTAACAAGCTGTCATGTACTGAGAAATAAAAGTTTCTGAATCAGCAAGGGACAGTTTCAAAAGGACATGTACGTAGCTTATCCAAAGAAGAGTTATCAGAACCTCCAATGAAGGGAGGAATATAATTCAAGAATTACAGGGACTATGAAGCTAAGGATAAAATAAGTCCTTTTTCACCATGATTTTGAGGAGATCTAGAATATTTTAATTGAATATTTGTCTAGAATAATTGATTTAAAATACAATATGAATTGCAGGCCTCAGATGAAAAGAGGACTTCTTATTTTATTAGGATTTACAAGATCGCAGTGTGATGCAAAAAAACCCCTACAAAAAAACCCCAAAGCAAACAGAATACAACCATTTGTGTGTATAAGCTCCTAAAAAAAAAATCTATTTTACAACAGTATAGAAATAATAGCTGCATTTTGGGAATGTACTTCCTGCATTTTCTTTCACCAGGGACACCTTTTTCCTGTCCCTTTAAACTCTCAATTTGTTCTTTTAGCAGCCACTGTGATAGAGCCCTACCTCTGAATGGCTGGGAAGAGTGCGGTGTGAGTAACTCTTTTCAGAAGCTGCCATCAATTCATCTTTAAGGAGAATCCTGAAGGAGCAGTTTGTGAGCTCTCCAGCTGGCATCTTCCTCCAAAGAGATCAATCACATTACCTCCTCGACATGTTCAACTTCAACCAGTCCAGGAAGCAAGAGCCCCAAGTTTGTTTTAAAACCTGTCTCCAGCTCAGCAGTCTTGCAGGCCATTGCTATGCCACCTGGCCTGCTCATCAAACTATTTATCATTTCCATTAATGCTGCCTTTGTGCTGCACAGGAAGAATGCAAGCAAATGCACTTTGCAATAGGCTGAACACATGAACCTTTTTCTGTACGAAAACACTAATGCTCTTTTAAAGGCTACTCCTTATCTCCACAACATCAAAAATTTCAAAACTAATAATATACTGCTTTGCAGAGCCACCAGAATAGTCTCTCTATTTTTAGCAAGTTGTTTCTTCTCACACCTCTCTGTGCTCTTCTTCCCTGACAGCCCCCTGCCCAGTTTTTCTGATTATGTCTCAGAAAAATCTCATTGTGTATAAGGCTTTGAAAGGGGTATGGGTAGAAGGGATAAGAATGCTGGTTTATTGGCATTGATAGATTGCTTTTCATGAACTGGAACAGTTCATTGCTGCAAAATGACTCACAGAGATTACCCATGATCTCTAAAGTTTAGTTTTATCATCTTCAACTAAAAAAGACCCCACCTCTAGTGAAAGGCTTAGAAAGAAATTACACTAGCTAGCAGGGGTTCTCAAACAGTGGGCTGCTCTGTGTTCTTTGTGCTGTTATATCTAATACAGCAACACCATTAAGAAAAACACAGAGAAAATAGAGACAAAGGAAAAAGACAGCTTGGACCTTTCATGTTTATTCATATTAAGTTTTTTACTACATTAAGGTCATTTCACTCAATTCCAGCAGTGTAAAGCATCCTTAAAATGATCATCAGTTGTATTTAATCCCATTTAGATATAGTAGTAATGGCATCTTTAATGGAAAAAGTCCTAAGATATGTAGTCCAGAGAAAAAAATTTTCTTCTTACTGTAAACATAATTAATGCAGCTTCTTACTAGTAGCTTTAAAGTCCAACATGTTAGCAGGATTTTTCAATCTTGTAGTTAAAGGAATGGAGAGCAATCAGAATAGTAAATGTGTATGCATGTATATACTTTACAAATATTAATGCATGAGAGTTTGATGCCATTTGCAACTTGCAATATTTAAAATGTGCTATGATTAGTGGCAGTGATATGAAGAAGAGTGCAAAGATATATAGTATTATGTTGACTTATTTTTCTGTTAAACTTGACTTCTAAAACGGAAACTATAGTACTGTATCAGTAAAAAGAAGGAAATGTGTCTGGTAACTGACTTCAAAAGAATTTTTGCCAAAGAAATTCTATTTAACAAACCCTTTGTCAAAAATATAGCTGTTCTGTTTCAAATGTCTTTAGCCAAAAATTTAAAAATTAGATTCCTGAGGGCAAGTCAATATACAAGAGTCACCCATTATAGTAGCAGTATTTGCTCAAATGAATTCTGGAGGTGTATTTGTATGACATAATTTCCTTCTGGGGGAAAATCTGCAGATATATAAAGTGAGCACAATGTCAAACTACCTATACCTATGTACTTATCTCCTTATCAAATGATACAGTAGTGACTTCTCCCCAAACTCTTTCTCAGAGATACAAGAGAACTATTGTTTATAAATCAGAACAAGCTTAGACTATTGACATGTTCTATCATATCTTAAGGAATTCATTCCAGGTTCCACATTGTCCATTGCCTTTCGGCTATACAAACACATTTAAAGAATTTACACTGCAGAAACTTATGCTTTAGAAAAAAATAATTTGATTATCAAA
The DNA here is from genome assembly GCA_013397795.1 of Orthonyx spaldingii. NCBI lineage: Eukaryota > Metazoa > Chordata > Aves > Passeriformes > Orthonychidae > Orthonyx > Orthonyx spaldingii. Next base: position 519,638 of record VZTJ01005044.1, read on the forward strand.
TTGGGATTTTTGAGGAGAGGGGAAGGAAAGGGTGGGGGTTTTAGGTAATATAGTTCTTTTCAGCGTATCACTAACTAAAAGTTTTAGTCACCTTGAAAAGCCAGTTCTGGACCACTGAGTATGCGAGGACAAATAAAAGTTATATTACTTCCTACTGAAAATATTTTCAAAAACTATCTCCTGGATGGTAGCCATGCCAGTAATCAGAGAAAACATTTCAGTTTAAGTAATTAGTTTTCTCTGATGTTTGCTTTCCCAGATTGTAAAATAGAATAGAATCACAGAAATTTTAGGTTTGGAAAAGACCTCCAAGATCGTAGAACTCAACCTTTGACCAAACACACCATGACAACTAAACCACAGCACCAAGTGCCAAGCCCAATCATTTCTCTGAACACTTCCAGGAATGGTGACTCTACCACCTCCCTGGGCAGCCTGTTCCAATTCTTAATATCTGAGAAAAGTGTTCTCTTCTAAAACAAACCAAAAAAAAGGCAGAACTATATTTTTAATTAGACATGTGTGTGCAGGTATGTATATGCATTTGAAATACAAACCTCATTATTATGAAAGATTTAAAAGTGTCTAGACTAGACCAGGGGGGAAAAAAAGCAGCCAAACAAAAAAAAAAAACCCACACACCAGCTCAAATTCCAACTCCCTTTCTTTTAGACTAAAAAAAATAATATTTTTTTAAACAATTGCTTAGAATGGGAAAGCAGAAATGTTTAAAATTATATTCATGACTAGTATTGAAGTTGCAATTACTAAAATACCATGTATAGAAGAGACTAGCTTTAGGGTTAAAAAAAATCACTGAACAAGAAAACCATGGATCCAGGTTTGACTTCATAGACAGTCAAGATTCTTATTCTGATACTGTGCTTATCACTTAATTTTTCTGTCTTGGGTCTTAGCATCAGAATGTTAAATCCATTGTACTGCTGTTTCAGCATATTCATCTGTAATTGAAGAGCAAGGCAATAATCAGCTTTATTGTTTTCCTTAAATATGCTAAGCAAGCACATCAGAGCATGGATGTGAACATTTTTTATAGTTGCAAATAGCCAATCCCAATTCAGCTTATTTCCAACAATTTATAACAATTCTTGTTCAATAAAGGCTTTGCAGTATTGCAGTGAAAAAAAACCCTCTACCTCATCCCATAGAGTTCCACAAGAGAGAATCAATGTGCTACTAAAGTTCAGAAAAGACTTTCAGTTCATAGAATAGTTTTGATCTTGAAGATCACCACATCAAGATGAAGAAACTTTTTTTCATACCACCTGAGTACTTATCAGGTGCAGCATACAGCAGATAGAAAAAAAAAAAAATAAAAGGCTCAGAGTCCTGATCATCCTTTCCACACGTTTGCATCTAACGTGTGAAAATGTAAGAAAAAATAACATAATTGAAGGAAATGCTAAAAATTAAGACAGCACTATGTCTTATTAATATATTACGTTTGCCATGCTTTTGTAGTCTCCAGCTACATTTGACATTTACATATGTCAAATATTCTATTACGATAAGCCTGATTTGAAATGTTGTTACTCTGTTTGTGAAACATGTTTTTTTGAACATTTTCATAAAATTTTGTCATTACTTCAGTATTATGGTGGTGACAGCAATAAGAATTAACAGACCTGGGCATTTCAAAATAATTATCACAATTGTATGAAATATGATCTCTCAAGTGGCCGATCTATGAGCAGTGCAGTTTAATGAGGGTGAAGAAGAAAATAAAAGAGTTCTACTACAGTGAAAGTATAAAGGATTTTGTCAAAGATGTCAGAATCAATGATAAAAGAAGCAGTAGAACAAGTTAGCAATTCCTAGACATACCACAGAATTATTACTGTTGTATCAAATTATACAAAGCTAAATAAAAAACACTGTCTACTATAAATCAAAATGGACTTAGCTTGAAGAGACACATAAATGAACATCCTCAGGTGGAATTTACACTAGCTTAGCACATTTATTCGTGGAAACAAAAGCAGCTATACTTTTGCTTAAAAAAAAAAGAATTGGTAAGAGTGCAAGAGAGAAAAGAACTCTCTAATTGAAGCTGAAATTAAATAAGACAGTAATATTTGAACTGAGAGTGACACAGAGCAATTCACAAAGGGATGGACATCACAAGTGTACTTCACAGTGTTCCCCCAACTAGAGCACCAAATATGTAATACTGAAATAAGAGTAAAATTGTACTTAAGTCTGGATAAATCTTAAATGTATGCAATGTATATAAGATGTGAAACTGATCTTGTCTCAGTTTTCCTCTTGTCATTTTCCACTTAGTTTTCCTATCACATATTTCTGTATTCTGTATAATAAAAAATTTTCCAGTGTTCATGAAAGAGACAATTTTTTTTCATCATAAGTTCCCTAGCCATTTTTCTGTAAGATTTAAATTCTTACGTTTATTCAAACCCACAAAAGGAAAACATTTTAAAACACTATTTGAAATATGTTCATTGTTATAACTTATGGAAATATTACCTCCACCTCTGTTCCTTAGGCTTATAGAAAAATACTATAAAGTACCTTATGGAATTTTAAAATTTATTTATTTTAAACTCATAGATTTGTTTTTGTAATACTGAGTCTTGTTGCAAAAAGTCCAAATTCAATTATTGGCCAAAATACGGGTGAGGGCTGTAGCATATATATTTTCCTGAAAGATAGGCTAGAATCATGCATTTGATTAACTTTTTTAAATTTACTTTGCTTTTCAAAAAATTAATTAAAATCTGTAGAGAATTATTCTCAAAAAACAACAACAAAGAATTTCTTAATATTCTTTACCAACAAAGAATAACAGAATTTAACTCCTTCTCTTTGAAGAACTAGCTAAAGTAATTATTAACATTCAAACTGCATAACGACTAAGTGTTTGAAAGTGAAATTTTAACTTCACAACATTCGTCATACTGCTGATATATTCATATAGCACTAGAAAAATATTTCTGAACTTTATTGAATAAGTGATGGAATAACTGTGTTAATAAAGGAATACACCAACCAGATAAACCAACAGTTAGGTTTAGCACATAACTACTGATTGTATTTTCACTTGAAGCTACTGTGCACAGCATTTGAAACACTCAAATATACTTCCCATAGTATTTAAAAGACACTATGGAATATGTAATCAGTCAGGATAATATTTCTTCATTGTTCAAATTATTAGTGCTATTAATTATTATAATTTTATCAAATTTGAATGTATTAAAGAAGGCTTAAAAATCTGTTGCCTTCAATAAAAATATTCAATTAAAGTGTTACAAATGTTGTAACCTCTCTGAACTGGTGACTGAAAAGATGTGGAACAGAATTACATGCCATTCCAGCTTGCATGCATGGGCAGCTTCAAGTCTGCTTTGTTCACTTTGGCAAATACAACCCTCCTTTAGATACTCATTCCATTCATTCCACTAAAGCAACACAGAATAACCATTAATTGATAATGTACAAATTAGAAATGAATAAGCATCATTACATTTAGCATTCTGTGCTAACCTATATCACCCCACTCTCTATCTTTGATATGATTTGTATACAAATTCATTTATTTGCAGAAAAGCTACCCACCTAGCCCTTCATAAGAAACCAGGACTGTGAATTCTGCATCTGCTTCACAGAACCAGAATAAATGCTAGCTAAAACTGCACAGGTCAAAACAGTATAAATATATAAAAACACACACAGATACAGTTTTCATCTATACATAATATAAATAAAAATACAATTTGAGGAATCACTATCAATGGCAGTGGAGTAACTTAATATTCATTTATAATTTAATGTTCCTGCACGTTTGATAGAGACATTAGTCAGCACCAGTGGTAGGTAACAGTCCTGACAGAGACCTATGAAGGTCACCCTTACCTGTCTTTCTTTTTCTGTTCTGTCTAGTAAGAGCAGTGTGAAAATATTGATATTGAAAAAAAAAAATTAAAAACCCCAACACCACCCAGAAAAAGCAACAATAAACAACCAAACTCATGAGGTGGATTTTCCACAGCCTTTCAAGGACACATGTTATTTTGTTCTAACTTAAATATTCCTAACTGAATCATTTCTGCTACAGTTTTAAACATGTGTCTAACTATTCTCTTTAACATACAGGAGAGTTTATTTGTTTCTTTTTGCAAGACCTTGTTGTCGTACTTCCCTTTCACTAAAGTAACTTTCTTTTAGTCTTCTCCCAGGTCGTATTTTCCGTAATCTTGGATCTCAAGAACCCTCATCTTTCTTGAGATCTGCTGCAATGAGCAATGTAATAAAATGTGACACATTTTTTTATGCGGATGAAATTTTAATTACCTTTGAATTTCTTACACATTAAATTCCAGGTCAGACACCTGAGTTCAGTGTTATACTTTCTTTCTCATAATGCCATTGTTGGCTTACCCACAATGTGACCAAGTCTTACACTTGAGAGAGAACTATTAAAATACTTTAATACAAATTATATTTTCTAGAGTACTGTAACTTCTGAGATTGCTGCCTACATATGTAATTTATATACTTTTCATACCAGAAAATGGACCTTGCAATTCTGTCTTTTCAGTAAGTTGTAACCAAACTATTTAAGTTTATTACTCTTTGCATCCATTTGACAATATTTCCATAAAGTACCTATTGCCCTAATTTGCATAAATTAATGTCACCTTGACCAGTTTGGCTTTCTTAACTCCATATGTATCATATCAACTGGTTATTTTTTCTTGCCCACAAGGCACACTGACCCAGCAAAGGAGGAAGTTTTACATTATTTTGCTCTTGATAGAGGAAACTTCACAGTTTCCTCAAACTTAACACTTTGAGACATTTTTAGTGTTTACAAGTTAACAGGGTTTCTTTTCCCAGGAATAGAAATTCAGTTAACTGATCTATTTAAAACACAAACGACAACAAACAAAAACAAACAAAAACAAAACTAAACCAAACAAAACAAAGCAAAACAAAAAAACCCAAACCAACAATAACAAAAACAAAATAAAACCACCAAAACAAAACCCAACAAACAAATTCATACTATAACTTCACTATATTCTACCAAATTTTAAGCAGGTTCCAAGTTAAGAAGGAAGTTATTTGGAATAGATGGATGATTTAGATGTTAATTAAACATGAGGAACTAGGATAAGTGAACTTCAAAATCTGGACAAATACCAAAGTTGGGATGAACCTGAGCTTGCCTACCTTACCCAAAATTCTTGAACTTTGTCTACCATCCATATATACTCAAAAGGTAATTATTAACAGATTGAAGTTTTTAAAAATTTTTCATTTTAAAGTTTTTCAAAAGCCTCTTGCTCCCATGATTTGAAAACTTAGGTTCCTTGATTATTGTTGCTTCTTTTTAATCAAATTTGGGAATATTTACTCTTTACTTTAGAAACCAAAAACTTCTGTTGGGAAAAATTGCAGTTTTAACAATATTCACTTAATCATTATAGAGTCATAGAATATTCTTAGTTGGAAGGGATGCACAAGGATCATGGAAGTCCAGCTCCTGGTCCTACATAAGGCAACCCTAAGAATCACACCCCTTACTTGAATTTTGTTTAGTACATTTTGCTGCTTTGCACTTTCCTAATAACAAACCATTAGTTTTCATTACCGAGCATTGATTCAGTATCAGAAATACCACAAGAACTTCTCATATATGGGCATTCAGAATTTTCAGTATTAAAGAAGTCAACTTACATTATAACCTCTTTCTAAGATTGTTGTAAGAGCTGTGTCCTTCTATACCTCCTTTCCCAGTAAACACCTAATTTGAGATATTTGCTGATATTAAAACACTGTCATTAGTTAATTTTGTTAGACGATTCTAGAAGGATGGGAAGCAAAAGCCATGTCTGCTTAATTTTAATGGCTTAGTGATTGTTTTGAATCTTGGTCCACAGCAAAGCACATCTCAATAATAATAATAATCCTTTGTTCTTTCTTTAATCTACTCCTAGCAGATATCTCCTACTGTACTGTGGACTGAGCACTCCAGATTATCTTTAAGAAATTTCCCCTTATTTCTGCCCATCATCTATTCTTGAACAAACTTTACTCTTCAAAAATACCAAAATTTCAAACCTGAAATATATTCTACTGCATGCCAGTCATGTCAGTTTATATGTGTCTGTTATAGATCACCAAGATAGAAGTCTTGTCTTCTAAATTGGGATAAAATGCACTGTTATTATATCAGTTTTAAACCTTCAAATACAGTATTCTCAACCCTCATTTCTTCTCTCTCAGAATAGACCATCGCTATATAGATGTGTTTATAAAAAAAGCTTCTCAGGTAAATTGAGACATTGCTTAATTCATTTATATAGAAGCAGAGACAAGCAGGCCTTTTCAGACCAACTCATTTCTTTGTCTTCTCAGTTACCAGTTCTCTCAAGTATCTTAAACACCTTTTCTCATCTTTATAGAGCACTATCTATATTCTCCTTAAAGAGAAATTTTGATCCCTAGCCAAAATTTACTTTCAATCACTTAGAAGCTTTTTCTCCTTAATCCTTTAGCAATATTACCCACCTGCCATCACCCCACATCCATATCACCCACAACAAATTTAATTGCCCTTAGTTTAAAGTTATATTAGCTGGAAAAGTGACTATCCCTCAGTAGCAGACATGAAGAGGATAAAATCCCAAACACAACAAACCACAACATATAAGATATCTGGAAATATGATGTATGAAAAATGGAATAGAATAATTCAGTTGGAAGGGACCTACAACCATCATCTTGTCCAACTGCCTGACCAATTCAGGGCTGAAGATTTTAAAGCAAGTAAAGGTTGTTGTCCAAATGCCTCTTAAACACTGACAGGCTTGGGGACATCAACCACCTTCCTAGGAAGTCTGTTACAGTGTTTGACCAACCTCTTTTAAAAAATAAATATTTCCTAATTTCGAGTCTGAACCTCCCGTGATGCAACTTTGAGCCATTCCCACATGCTCTGTTACTGGATATCAAGAAGAAGAGATTAGCACCACTCTCTAATTCCTCTCCTCAGGAGGCTACAGAGAGCAATGAAGCCACCCCTCAATCTCTTTTTCTCCAAACTAGACAAGCCCAAAGTCCTCATAGCACATCATGCCTTCCAGCCCTTTCACCAGCTTTGTTGCCCTTCTCTGGACACATTTAAGTACCATAATAATATTATTAAATTGTGGTGGGCAGAACTGCACACAAAATCAAGGTGAGGCCAAAATAACACTAAATATGTTGGGAATTAGGGAATGGGAATTTTAATACTGATCCCAAGAAATTAATTGTCATTTTATTACAAATCAATCCGACCTGTATACTAGAGTAAAAATATCAACAGAATGAAATCTTTCAACTTCCTTCATTACGGTCAAAGCACAGGATTCAGTACTAAAGAGCAACATTTTTATTTCTGAAATATTTTTTTTCAGCTTTTACTTTGGCTTCTGTTCATAGATGTAACAGATTTTTGGTGTTTATACTCATTCACCCAAGACCAAAACAAAAGTTAATTAAGAAAAAATACCCAGAACCCTGTTTATATCAACTTGTTCTGTTGACATATAAAAGTATCAATATATTGATATCTATACAAGTGCCACTATAATTTAAAAGGCCGGTCATCTAACTATTTATATATTTTTTTGTTTTTTTAATTGTCTGAGATTCATAAACTTATTTACAGTTTGTCTAATCTGGTTTTTTTTAGCACAGAGAGTAGAATATGCACTTGAAATTAAGTTACTGTTTTGAGACCAATTAAATCCATTAGAATATGTAGCTGATGAACATATTGTCATTTTTCCACTTTTCTTTCTTAAAGACAATTGACTGTAGCAAATCTGTAAATCTGAAAGGACTTAATTAGTGTCCAGGGACAGTTTAGTGGTATTTAATTAACAAAGAGACCATAAATTACTTTAAGGGGAAAAAAAGTAACCAGCCTCTCATTACACCCTGCTAGGAGGTTTTTTTGGGTTTTTTGGGGGGATGGGAGGGATGGGGGTG